>CATIWR010273109.1:0-40398 GCA_949677035.1 Omphalea diandra
TTAGTATATCTAGAGTTATTGCTGTGTGAGTGTAGTGAGCTTAGGCTACCCTATTAGGAATATATGCATAAACACTAGGTCCACTTGCATGGATCATACCATAACTGCATACCAAGCATTCATAATCATTTTGACATACTTGTAACCATGTATGTATCAAATGTTAGGATCTCAAAACTTTGAGGAAGCCCTAGATAGAGAACCAAACCTACCATAAAGGTTAGTCATATCAAAAGGTTAGTAAAAACGATAATTAGATTGCAATGTGTGTATGTGTGATAATTTTATGATGTGATTATGTCCTATTACATGTATATGTGATTCAATTGTTACCTTTTACATATGAATAAAAGTCAAGTGAGAATTATATGGTCTTAATGATTACTTTGTATACCATTGTTATGAACACTTGCATATGGAACTAAAAGGACGTTGTGCCCAGCTTATCAAACACTTGCAAATTGTGTGGAAGATATACTAATATGTCCCATTGGCACATGTTATTAATCACATGGAAGATGGACCAATGGATCCCATTGGCACATGTTACTGATCAAATGAACCACTTGTTATATGCTAGCCAGTAAAATTAAATGTCACTTGAATCACATGAATTTTTGGGAGCAATGTTTGCCTTGAATGGTCATGGAAAAAAATTAATCTATTGCACTTGCACTTGCATGGTCAAATGTTATACTTGTAATCTATCCTGATGATATTTGATTATTGGCTATGATATAAAAATATGATTATTATTTTTATTCACTGAGTCGCGACTCATCAAAGCGCAATTATATTTTTCAGATACTGAAGAATAGGGATTGGACACTTTGGTGCTTAGAGTTTTGCATTGAGACATATGGACCATAGGTCGTCGGCTGAATTCTAACTCTCTCTCTCTCGTTGTGTCATGTACATACATTTAGTTAGGAACTAGTTATGGTCACTAGTCTTGACATTAGATAACATATATGTACATTAAATACATATTTGATTGTGTACGTATGATGAATAAAACCTTTATGCATATGCATGTTGGACATGAATGCTATGATTTTTGTAAATGGAAATGGTCGTTACACTAGCACTCCTAAATCTTTATCAGGGAATTAGGGAATCTCAAATTCTCCTTCTATAAGTGGTTGTTGAGCTAAAAATTATGTAGCTATTCAAGCCTTGATCACCTTCTTGGTTACATATTTGATGTTAAATTTTGTAAAGTATTAACAATTTTACTAATTCTCCAATCAAAGAGGGAGGTCTTATGCAGGTACTTGATTGGATCTAGTTTTAAACTACTTCAACTGAATATGACTGAAAATAGTGTTGCAACTTCTTCATAGCCCACATTAATACTAAACATGTTTTCTTTATTTGGTTATACTTCTCCTCATGAGGAAGCAACTTCTTACTGAGGAAATTAATAATGTCTTCTTTTTTCTCCATTATTTTATACCAACATTACTCATACATATCTCTCTTATACTTTTAAGCACATAATGAATGGCTTTCTCAACTTCTGGGGTAAAGGGAAACCATCCTTAGAGCATGCCTTACTTAAGTTTCTATAATCTACACACACCATAGTAGTACATGCCCTATTTAGTAATGAAAGCAATCCTTACCTCATCCATGATAGTCATCTTTACCTCATCCGTGATAGTCGTCTTTACCTCATCCATGATAGCCATGACGATATGATTGTAACTAGAGAACCCATCCATGAAAGAATACATTACACAAGTCATAATATTGTCCATCAACATATTAACATAGGGCAAAGGGAAGTCATCCTTAGAGCATGCCTTATTCAAGTTTTTATAGTCAACACACATCCTTACCCTTCCATCCTTCTTCAGCCTTGACACTATACTGGCAAACCATCCGAGGTAAACAAATGTCTCTAGAAATAAGCATTCAACTCTTTTGCTACTTACTTCTCCACCAATTAGGCCTATTTTGGTCTCATCCTTTAAATCTTTTGCTTCACTGGTCTCATATGTGAATAAGTCAAAATCATGTATAAAGCTATTTATTGATCAGCCCTTGGCATATCCTCATATGTCTAAGCAAAGACTTTTTGGTACTTCTTAAGCTACTATTTAACTCTCTTACATTCTTTGGGTTTTTTTTTATTTTCCTTTATACTAAGATTAAATGTAGAGGTATGCACAATATTAATATTAAATGTGGTCATGAAATGATGCATGTCATACACATTACCATTAGGGAACACATAAAAAAAGTAAGCAAACTCATCATTCATTACCCTAAACTTAGAAATAAATACACCATCATTCTCAAAAGACTAGAGACAAGACCGTTAAAGGCATCGGGAAAGATGCACTCTTTAAGAGGGGCCACTTGAGCTTCTTCAACATTAGCCTTGTTTAGGTCTTAAGATGTGCTCTTTAAAAGGCACCACTAGAGCTTCTTCAACATTAGTCTTGTTTAGGTCCTCCTTTTCCCTACTCTTTTTTCCATAATTGTTTCAGTAGTAGCCTTATCCTCTAGTTTAGAACCTACTTTTTTCTCACTATACCACTTGCCATGACCTGTATAACCTTTACAAAATCCTATGTCATTTGATCATCCCCAAGCTCAACCTTTATGAAGCTTTCCCATAATGTTATTCCAACCATCTCAACCTATTCCATTTCAAATGACCATCATTATATGGCTCCATATTCTTCCACATCCTTAGTGGAATTTATTATCATATTTTCAATGTTAGCCTAATCAAGCCTTGTGTACTTCTTTTCGGTAAAATCATAAGGTTTGGTCTTTCCTCATTCTAAATATGTTTAAGGCACTTCTAGTTTAGCTTAAATAACCTGTTTCCTTTAATTGACTCTCCTGTTTCCTAAAATTATTAACCTAGTAGATATTACTCAAATTCCTCATTAAACATCTTTTGTTTGCCTTTCCATGGCTAAATTGTCCGAGAGCCATACAAGGCTGCAAATTGACTCTCTTCTTGATCTTTTGCTACCTCTATAACCTACTTTCCCTTCTTCTTTTTCTTTTTCTTTTTCTTTTTGCTCTCTTCATTCAATGAATCTTAGTAATTCTAATATCCAGCCTCCACACTTTTGAATTACATTTAAAAGAATGCTCCTTTAAGATCATCCATAGTGCTGGTCTTTTATTGACTCTTCTGCTCTTCTATACCTTTTATTCTATCTCTTCAACAAAAAGGATTTGAAAATCTCTTTTATTAGAAGTAACCATGGAGGTGAGTTTGACAGTACTTGGATTCATAGTCTTCGTGATGAGTATGGTATCTCACACAATTTCTCAACTCTTAGAACTCCATAATAAAATGGAGTAGTGGAAAATAAAAAAAGAACTCTTTAAGAAATTACTCGAACCATGTTAAATGAGTGCAATCTTTCTAAATATTTTTGGGCAAAAGCTATAAATACTTCATGTTATGTCTTAAATAGAGAGTCTTAGTGAGACCCTTGCTAAAGAAGGTTCCCTATGAGTTGCGAAATAATAAAAAGCTCATGATTGCATATTTTAGAGTTTTTTATTGCAAGTGTTTTATTTTAAACACTAAATACAACCATAGTAAGTTGACTCCAAATCTGATGAAGGAATTTTCCTTAGATACTTTACCATTTGCAAACAGTATAGAGTCTTCAACAAGAAAACATTTATTATAAAGGAGTCCATATGTGTTGTATTTAATGAATCTGACCCCACTTTTTGAAAAATAGAAGAAGAAGGTGACGATCTTATAGGTCCCTTAAGTGAGCTAAATATTAGAGAAGAAGGAAATAATATGGATAAACTACAAGAAATGAGAAATTAAAGAAATAAAGATCCATCTCTTTCAACTCCTAATGAAGAGCAAACTCAACTAGAAAAGGACTGGATTTATAAGAAAGATCAGCCAAGAGATCTTGTTATTGGTGACCCATTAAATCTTATATCAACTAGATCATCTTTTAAAAATGCATGCACTAATCTCACTTTTGTATCCCTTATTAAGCCTAAGACCATAGATGAGGTCATTAGAGATGAACATTATGTTCTTGCTATGCAAGAACAATTTAATCAATTTGAAAGAAAAAAAGAATGGACCTTAGTTCCTATACCTTATAACCATTCTATTATTGGAACTAAATGGGTCTATAGAAACAAACTTGATGAACTTGGAGTCATTGTTAGGAATAAGACTCAGTTAGTAGTCAAAGGCTATAACCAATAAGAAGGGATTGACTTTGATGAGACTTTTGCACCTATAACTAGACTTAAAGCCATTAGAATTATCGTTGCATTTACATCTCACATGAACTTCAAGGTATACCAAATTGATGTCAAAAGTGCATTCCTCAATGGTTAAATTGAAAAAGAAGTTTTTGTTGAACAACCTTCTAGATTCGAAAGCCATTGCTTTCCTAATCATGTGTATAAGCTCACCAAAGCCTTATATAACTTAAAGTATGCTCAAAGAGCTTGGTATGAGAGATTAAGCAACTTTTTTGCAAAGAAAGGTTTTAGCAAAGGATTGGTAGATACAACTCTCTTTTCAAAGAAAAAGAATAAGGATATATTATTAGTGAAAATATATATAGATGATATTACACTTGGTGCCACTAATGTTTGCTTTTATGAAGATTTCTCTAAAGTAATAAAGAGTGAGTTTGACATAAGCATGATAGGAGTACTTAAATTCTTCCTTGGATTACAAATCAAATAAGGAAAGGAAGGGATCTTCAACAAACAAGCCAAATATACAAAGGAGCTAATCAAAAGATTTGGCATGTACAGCAAACCTTAGATAGAAAGAGTACTTAAGGCATATGTAAATTACTTGGTCAATGCTTAGAGTCTTAGAGTAGTAAAAAGCAAAACTGAGTTGCTCTATCAACCGTAAAAGCTGAGTATGTAGCAGCTAGCCTATGTTGTGCCTAAATCTTATGGATGAAACAATAACTTCTTGATTACAAATTTATTATGAAGCAAGTTGCTTTTAAGTGTGACAATACTAATGTCATAAACTTGTCTAAAAATCCCATTTAGCATTCTAGAAGCAAGCATATAGACAAAAAACATCATTTTACTAGGGATCATGTCAATAATGGTGATATTGTGTTGTAATTTATTGATACTAACCATCAATTGGTAGATATTTTTACTAAACCTTTTTGTGGTGAAAGGATGCAATTCATCAAAGGGGAACTTGATATGATAAACAACAACTCCTTGTGATAGCTTTAATAGGTTCATCTCCTTCTTATGTCTTCTAAACATTACTGCTTTTGATGTTATTTAAACACTATTCAAGCTTTTAGATTCAATCACTAAAAATTTTAACTATGAATGATTATGATTAACTTGTCCAAATTTCAGTTGAATTCATGATCATTACATTGAATTTGATTGATAATATTCATTAGCTAGTATTAAAGTTTTTATAATTATTTATTTCATTAAAAATCGATTTTAATTAAGTTGTTGACTAAGCAACATATTCAACAGCCATTTTGATGTTTTCCACAATCGTTGAATTACATGTGAAGTCTATATTTTGAATTTGTTGGTCCTCATGATCATTGCGAAATACCAACGATCATTGGCATCATTTCCAATGGTCGTTGCGAATGTGTCATCATCATTAAATGAGGACTTTAGAAAAACCTAGTTAATGGTCATGTTCAACAACCATTTTCATCATCAAAATGTTTGTTGATCACTTTCAATGGTCACATATTTTTAAAAAATAAGACTCGTCGAAATGGTGTTTAAACCTTGGTTATAGTTTTTTTTTTTTGGTATCTACTCTTGCATTACATATTCTCTTTCAAATCTTTGATGCATAACCTTTTACACAATCACTTTTATCATGCCACCCAAAATCAATTCCTCTAAAACATTCAAATAAGACACAAGGAAGAACCCTCAACCATTCTTTTCTAGATCTAGCTCAGAAACGTAAGAAAACTTAGCTTCTATTTTAACTCAAAGGAAAAGAAGAAATCCAGAGCCATCGATAACTCAACCACAATGAAAGAAAATGAAAGCCTGCTTTGAATCTAAAGGAAAAGGTAAGGTGGCACAGCAAACTGACGTTGAGCCTGTTTCAAAATCAGTTTTAAAAAAATGCAGCTGCTACCCTAGTCGATCAGTTGTCTCTCAAAATTGACAAGGAAAAGGATATGGCATAAAAATTGGTAAAATGACAACTATACAATGGAAAATTATTAGAACAAAATGACTTACAGAGATACCATTTAGCAAAGCAAATGGAAAAGCTCATGACGGAAATTAGTTAGGAACTTTTTTGCCATATTAAAAAGCTTACATATATGGAGTTAACAATTGAATTTCTAACAACTCTAGAAGTTCTTAGAAATTATTGTGATATGTATGCTGAACCAGGAATTGTTAAATTTAGATTATTTAAGAAAAATACAAGGTTTGCCTAAATGATATAATAAGATGCTTTGATGCAACAAACATTGGCTTAACTGAACCTCCTTCATCCTTCAAGATCAACATCAATGAGTTTTGGAAGTCCATAATTGATAGGACTACCAACTAAAACAATAACAATAACAAAGCATCTCATATCAAAACTTATGCTTTAAGGATTGCCCACTATTTCATAGTATGGAACATAAATAGCAGGGGTCAATCAAATGGAAATTACACCTTAATGGATCTCTTTTATTTATGATGCATGAAGAACAAACATAAGGAGAACACACCATGGTTACTGCTTCAAAGATTAGATAGCCAAATAGACAAGTCAAATGCTTTTGTGATGGCCTACTAAATCACAAAGCTAGCTAAGTTTGTAAAGGCTATCTCTTCCACTAAAGAAAAGCTTAAAGATTTTGATATAATGTTGGAGAAGTTATTTGCAAATGAGCCAATGGATGAAAAGATGTTGCTAAGCATGGGCATTTTGAGAAGAATGGATAGTGGAATAATAAAGCTAGTGACTAACAAAGGAGATGTCCTTCAAGATGAAAAAGACATAAAAAAAAAAACATTAAAGAAGTTATTAGGTAAAGAGTTTAAGCTGTAAATGGAATTAGGACTAGTAAGCCTACTCCATCATTATCCATTTTTGAAAAGAAAGTCCTTGAACAACTCACAGCTGCTATTAGATGAGTTAAAGTATCCTCCACAAGCTTCCATCAAAATGTGAATAAGATCAAATATCAGTTGAAGGATGTAACTCAAACTCTTGATTAGATTGTTGAAGGATTACATATGAAACCAGGAAGTCCATTTGATCAAGAATAGCCTATTGTACAACCTGAAAAACACCAAGAAGATACACTCCCTAAAGAGTCAACACCTACAGTCAGCCCCAAGGAGCCAACAACACCAGTAGAACCCAAAGAACTAAGCCCCCTTTCATGATCCATCTATATGTTTTTAAAGTTTTTTTTTTTTTTTTGTTAACTATAGTTGATGATGGACAACATGTCTTAATTCTCTTTTGAAATGAATAGTTTTCTTTTTGCAAACTTACATGATTGTTTCCTTTTATTGTTTTTCCTTTTTGAGAATGCCAAAGGGGGAAAGGATATATATATATATATATATATATATATATATATATATATATATATATATATATATATATATATATATCAAAAGAGAGAAAGAAGGGATAGATATATTCAAGGGGATAGTTCAACTTAAAGAGAGAACATATTAATTCAATGAGAAACCTTTGTAGAATAAGGATGAGCTATTGGTATCAAAACTTTCACTCATGTTCTAATACTTGACATGTACTTGTCCAAGTATTCTGATTGCCTTTGATAAATTATTTGTCATCATCAAAAAGAGGGGAGAATTTTGAACCTTCTAGGTTCCAAATCCTTATTTTGGTGATCATAAACAAGTCATAGGATTAACCTTTATCCAAGTTATTTGCGTTAAATCTTATAGGTACATCAATTCGTTAAACCATGATGATTGGAGTAGAGTTTACTCCTAGCACACTTGAGTTGAAGGATTTAAAGTTGAAAAACTCTAAGTGTTAAAGAGTGTAAGTCATAGCAAACATAGGTAAACAGTCCAATGGGCATTACTTCCTCTCAACATGCATTGAAAAAGTGCTCTAGTTTAAACCATACTCCTTGAACCTTGCAATAGGCATTGTGTTTTAGCCATTTGCATTGGAAAAATGCTCTAGTTTATGTTGTACCTTCTAGACCTCTCAATGAACTATACTCAATAAGAAAATAGGCATGGGGATGTTTCCAATGGGTGTGTTAACACATTCAATAGGCATTGAATCACTTTTGCAAATTTTGAGAAATACAACATGAAGTTCACACTCTCTAGAGATCTCCAAAAGGCATTGATCATACTTCAACAGGCATTGAGTTCAAAATCAATGATAGTAGCATATGTCCAATAACCATTAAAGAAAAAGTAGAAAGAGCAAATTGAAAAAAGGGGAAACGAAAAGCCTTGAGCCACCAAGCTTCAACTATTAATTTCAAAAGGCATGTCGATAAGACCAATAATTGCTACATACAGCTAATGTGAAGTGACAGTTTCTTTTTTCATTGGCTAGTTTCTTGTTTTAACATATAAAAAGAACTGTTGTCATTAGAAAATGAAAAAGAACTATGATAGTCAGTGGGGAATCTATTATAAAAGCAATTTTGAATTAAAAAGGTTATTAAATTATGATTAAGAAGTGATCTAGCATTCAAGCGAGACTCACTGATCAAGTTTGAGAAAGAACTACAAAAAGTTATCTTCAAAATAGAATTTGAATGATAAGCTTCTCAAGAACCCTCTTTACACTCTTACTCACATGAAGCATACGTTGCAAACTACTTAAGGTCAAAGTAGTACTTGTAAACTACTTATAAGGGGTTGATAATGCTTGAAGTCTATCATTTGTAAATGTTTGGCAGTGCCCATAAACTTACCTTTGTAAAGGTTTTTTATAGCACCTTAAGTTATGTAAATAGTGAAGTCTCCAATGGGAATACTAAAGGAGAGGATGTAGGAAAGTTATGTTGAATTTCTATAAATCTTATATGTTGATTATTCATTCATTTCCTATTGAGTTTCAATTTTTTTTAAAAAAAAAACTTGTATATGCCCTATTCAACCCCCTTCTAAGGCACCAAGGGACAACACATCTATGTCCAACCATCATATTATCCATAATCCTAACATCACATTAACACACATGGATAATGATAACAGTAAGTAAGGCACAAACATATAAATAAAACATAAGCACATAATGCAAGAATAATATGTAAATGCACTTTGGAGGATGGAGGTGGCCTTAAGTAAGTCATCAAGTCATCATATTAGAATTCTAGGATCATTTGATCTTCATCCATAGTTACTTAAAAGAGTTAGAGCCTCCCTATAGATACCACACACCATTTTAAGGGCTAGGATATCAACATGTTCAAAGGAGAAATTTCCATAAGGCCAATGATATGCATTATGCATTAAACAAGAAAAATAACAAGGTTAGAGGTCATAAAGTGTTAGAATTTCTCCCCTAGTTCCATCATATGATCATTCAAAAGCAATGGAAGAAGTGAATAAGCTAGAAAGCTAGCTACTTCTGAATAGTGATGAAAATGAGAACATGTGAATAACTAAATATCATAATAAACATAAAAATGCAATGCACTCATATGGTCATTAGGAGTAAATATCCCTTTCTTTTTCATTTCCAAAATGACATCAAAATAAAATAACATATAAAAAGAAGAAAGAAACATGCAAAAGGAGAAGTTAAAACTGTTAAAACCATAAAAGGAAAACCCTTCAACTTGATCCTAACTCTAATTATTGGGGAATATAGGTCACAAGTCTCAAGACCTACCCTTATTCTACCATGGGAGATCCCAAGATACCCCTAGAAACCCTAAGAATAGAAAGAAAATGAATGAAGAATAAAGAGGAAAAACTTGTCATTCCATAGTTAAAGTAGGCTATACAAACCAATTAATGGTTTGTACATATCACAAAGAAGTCTACACAGACTATTAAGACTAGCTTTTTTTGCAAAACAAAAAGAGAATAAGAAGGGGGGAAGAAAGAGAGGGCAATGGATGTCTTGGATGTTCTAATCTGCTTGTCTTGCTCTCATAGATAATATCATCTTAATCAATCTTCCAAAATGCAAAGGGAATACACAAAATCAAGTCACAATTGCTCTTGGATCTTTGTATAAGTGATTTAGATCTTAGATTTTTAGATTTTGAGTGAGTTGATTAGCGATTTTGACAAAGTAACCTTAGGGTTTAAGAGCCTCTTCCTTTAATTTCAAATGGGGAGGTATTTATAAAGGAGTTAATACACATGCAGCTAAGCCAAAATGGCTTAGGATGCATCCAGTACTTGGTTCTTAGTAGATAGGATTGATGAAGGTTTTAGAATTAGGGTTTTTAAGTTATTTATACATACAATAGGTTAGCTATATAGAAGACTAGATGGTTGTATAACCATGAAGGAGTCAACAGTCAATTGTTCCAAAATCTTCCTTTCGTTAAGATTGGGAATATGGTTATACAACCAGGCATGTTAGTTGTACAATCATCTAAAGGCTTTTAGTGATTTTTGGGTTAGGCTTAGTTTGGGCTTCATCTATGATTCTTCCTAAACCTTGTTCCCTCCTTTTACAACCTTTCCCCTACACCTTTAAGGATTGATTCTATTAGTTATCATCATTGGGCTTACATCTTAAGGCCTAAAATTTAGTTCTCATAAGAGACTAAATAAGGAGCCAAAGAATGCCTCGTCATTTCTTTAGGATTGTGAAGTCTAGGATTTCGCCTCAAAAAATATGGTTTAGTAAGTTCTAGCACATGTAAAAGTGTCCATGTACCTAAGTCATGCATGATTATAAATTTCAATTTTAAAATCAATATTTTGCCTAGGTGTGCTCAAATTGTCTATTGTACTAGTTAACTATAAACAAAACATACTAATTAAGACCATCTTATTATCATAAGCAAATTCAACTCAATTGATTCAAATATAAGGTTATCATTATCCTTATACAGTGTCACCTTCAGACCTTGAAAACCATTCCTTAATCATTCAAATTATAAAATTTTATCATTCAAAACATAAATTAGAGACACATGCAATAATAAATTTGGCATATATTACATCCCCCAATTCTCTTAAACTTAAATCCATTGTTGTCCTCAATAATACAATGAATGCAAAAAAAAAGAAAAAAGGGATAAAGAGGACTTCCCTTAATGAAGTCAAGAAAAAGCAAAATCTACATGTAAAACAAAAGCTAGGAGCATGATTAAAATGGGAAAGTTAAAAACAAAGAACATTAACATAAAGCAAAAATACACATAATAAAAATGGAAAAAAAAAAAAAAGAAACGTGCTAATTTAAGGTCCTTAATTTGACCTTTAAGAGTTTGGCTTCACTTAAGTTTCACTTTGGGTTTAGAATTATCTCCTATTAATAGTTTAGGCACCCAGCATGTAGGACTAAAACCCATAATGAAGGAAAATCCTAATGTCTTTTTTCTTCTTATTAACTTACATAATGACCACCCTTTTTATGCTTGATTTATTTCATTAAAGATTACAGTATGTGAGGTATTTTGGTTCCCCTAATAATGCATGTTTAAGATTAGAATACACGAGGTCCAACTTTAATTGACTATAATTTTAAAGATGAGGAGATGTTGTTATGTTTTTTCTATACTCCAATTCATCAAATAAGGAGAAAAAAGAAAAGTAATCGTCATGCATCGTCAAAGTGGAAGCATTACTTACCTTATATCTGTGAGTAATAAAACGTTCTTTAATTCTTACTAATTTGGATTCTGCAAGTTCAAACTTCTCTCCTTTTTGTTGAAAAATGCAATAGATGCACTTTTCTATTGCAGGCTATTCATATAATTTGTTCCATAGTTACTAGGTTGTTCAGCTCTTTTATCTAAATCTCTTCAATTTTTTTTTTATTAAATTGGGCCATTCATTTAGGCCACTCTAGGCTAGTTAAGTCATTCCATCTTTCAATTTGATTTTTTGAATTTTTTTTTTGTAGCAAATCAAGTTATGCCATTTCTGCATAGAGTCATTCATCTTGGCCTTTTTTTTTTCTTAAGTGATTTTTTTACTACATTGTATAATCATTCCTTTCTTTTTTCTTTTTTCTTTTTTTTTTTTTGAAAATAGACATTTCATAAATGCATATGGTCATTCCACAAATGTATTATTTTTACTATAATAAATTACTATTTTTACATTGTATAGATAAATAAAATTATTAGCTTTTAATTTCACTATGCTACTAATATCTTTATTATTTAATTTTTATTTTACTATGCTACTAATATCTTTATTATTTTTAACATTTAATATTTAATTTTAAATAATTTTTAATTTTACTATGCTACTAATATCTTTATTAATATCTTTACTATTATTTTTTAATTTTATTATGCTACTAATATCTTTATTATTTAATTTATTTAATTTTTAATTTTACTATGCTACTAATATCTTTAATTTTTAATTTTTTAATTTAATTTTTTTACTTTTATATACTAATAATATTATTATTTATCTATGCTACTAATATTATTATTATTATTTTTTAATTTTACTATGCTACTAATATCTTAACTAATAATGATTTTTTATTATTTCTATTATTAAAGTTATTTTTAGTAATTACTTTTTGTTGGACTAGGTTAGTCAAACTTAAGTCATAGGCCTCTTTTGATCTTGACAATGAAGATTGATCGACATTAATGTTTTGTTTGAGAGTTGTTTTTGCAATGCATAAGCTAGGTTTTCATTGGCAGTTGGATGGAAGTCTAAATCTCAAACTTTAAGTAAGACATCCAAATTTGCGGTCAGGATTCTCTAATTCATGACTGTGAGCCTACAATAAGGATGGATGAAGTTAGGCCAGAAGAATTCGCAGAGGAAATCACAATTGTAATCTAGCCGGGGGAAACATAACTGTCACACAGAGTAATTCGCAGTGGGTTCACGTCCTATGCCACGACCGCAAATTTCATAGCTAAAATGAGGGAACCAAGTCTGCAACCATAGCAGGCCAAATGTCCAAAGAACCCATTGGGATATCAAAATTCATGAGGACGAAGCACCTGTCATGACCATAACCAAAGAAAGTGTTTTTCCCTCACCAAACAGAGGAATTTGCAATCACAGTCACGCCCAAGATGGACATCAATCGTGATTGCGACTTTTGATTGAATAGTGGAATACAATGGCTATATTTCTTACAGCACCAATGGCACATTGACATGTGAACTAGTCGTTAGACACAAAACGAGGTTCTCTACCACGATTACGGGCTTTCCAGTGTAAATGAAAAATCGCAACCATGAAATTCTAGTCATGACCGTGACTTCAGTCAGATAGGCATTTAATGCAAAATCTATCTATCTATCTTACCTTAGAGATTTAGGCATAGTTTGTGAGTAACATCTCTTTGGTGGATGTTGTTTATAAATACTCCACCAAACATATGTAAATGCAAGAGAACTTCATTAATTGTAACCAAACTCTTGCAAATTTGCTTCAAAACTTCTTATTCTTGATTGTAAAGTCTTGATTGTTTAGTGTTAGCATTAAAAAACTTTGTAATTAGGTTGAAAGTTAGCCTCGCTTCCAAAACTCTTATAAAGGTTGAAGTATGAGCCTGTCTAAAAGACTTGAGTAAGGTTTTGTGTGAGCCTAAAAACACAAAGTGTAAGGATTATGTGTGAGCCATAAAACATATTGTATAAGTTTGGTGTGAGCTTGAAAACACCATTTTGAGTTGAGTGAATTTCCCAATTGTGGAGAATTAGGGAGTGCACGTAGGTTTTGTTAACACTTGAACCACTATAAATATCTTATCTTTATTGATTTTACTTCTCAATTCTCTAAACACCTAACCTTCCCTTCAAATTTTTTAATCTCTCACCAATTCAACCCTCCTTCTTAGTACACTAGGGCTAACAAGTGGTATCAGAGCTTTATCTCATTTCAAAGCTTAATTGTATGAGAAAAGATCATGGCACAAGAAGGAATCCACACCTATTTGAAGCCTTATTTTAATGAATCTGATTATGCTCATTGGAAGTATAGGATGGAAATTTAATTGGATAGCAATGTGGTGGATCTTTGGGACATCGTAGCTAAAGAGTGGAAGCCACCTACTAAGATGGTGGATGGAAGTGAAGAATTGATCCAAAGAGAAGAGTGGGTTGAAGCTTATAGGAGATCCAATGGAAGAAACAAGAGAGCTATGGCAATCCTTCTAAGTTCTCTCTCAAGAAAAGAAATTGGAAGGATCCAACCTTGCCTCATAGCTTATGGGATTTGGAAGGCCTTAGAAACTACCATGAAGTCACTACTTTGGTGAAGTCTAGCAAGCTTGAAATGTATGTGACTGAATGGGAGCTGTTTATGATGAAGGAGAATGAAAGCATCACAAATATGACAAATAAGCTACTTGCAATTGTCATAAACATGAAAAAGTTCAAAAGAATTCTCACCAATCATGTGGTAAATTCAAGAATCCTCAAATCTTTACCTCTTGAAAAGTTTGGTGTCAGGGTTTGCAACATCCGAGAGTCAAATTCGGAGATTGGGAAAGTGTCAACTGATGTTCTAATAGGCAAGCTTCTAACTCATAAGCTAGCCTTGAAGAAGGATGAAGAAATAAAGAAGATGAGAGGATAAGGAGACAAATCAAAAAAACTAGAAAGAAGAACCTTGGCTCTCAAATGTTCCTCCAAGGAAAAGAAAGTTGAGGTGGCCTCAAGTGAAGAGGAAAGTGACAAAGAGGAGGAGAAGTTACGCTTTCAAAAAGAACAAAGGAGCTGATAAAGAGAAGAAGAGAAAGAATAAGCTTCAAGAAAGCAACTCCAAACCCCAAGGAAAGATTGGGTCATGTTACATGCTATAAATATGGCAAACAAGGCCAAATCAAATATAACTGCCCTAAACTGAAGAAGAAGAAGAAGAAGAAGAAGAAGAAGAAAGAGGACAAAGAGAAGAGGAAAAGCTTCAAAGTCACTTGGGATAACAACTCAAGTGAGGAGGATGAACAGGAGGAAGTTGCAAAACTGTGCTTGATGGCATAAGATGATTTGTCAAATAAGGTAACTACTTCTCCCCATTCTTATGAAGAATATGATAAGTTAGATAATGCAGATGATGAGCATTTGGAAGCTCTCACCTTGAGATGTGCAAATATAAGTCACAAATAAAATCTTATAAGAAAAAATGTTCTAAGCTAAAGGATGAATTTAAATCCTTGAACTATCTTGTAAGTGAATTGAGGACTTCAAATGAGAACTCAAAAAATCTGTTGTGCGTCTTTCAAAATCATCTTCATCCCTAAATTCCTTGAGAAAGAAAAATGACTCTTTAAAGGGTAAAGTCATTGAGCTTAGAAATTCTATATATAAGTTTCACAAGGGAAAGGAAGCTTTGGATACACTTATTATATCTTAAAGACCTCCTTCAGTGAGACATGTTCTAGGCGTCAATGGAGTTTCGTCATCTAGACCATCACCTACAACCTTCATTAGAGCCTTAACACCTTAAATATCTAGCATTGAGGTAGTTGGTAGGAAAAATTCATAAAGCACTAAGCCACCATTGCCCAAAGACAAAGTTGAAGCACCTCAAGGCTCAAAGTATGTCCCTAAGAAGGCTAATCATGCATATATTTACAACAAAAGGCATGCTCACCCAAACACATACAGAAAATTCACTTCTACACCCATCTATTCATGTTCATGCTCAGATTCACACCATGTTGGTATGAGAAAAACTCTCACTCATACCAAGGCCATGCATAAGAGGAAGACTCACAAGTCTAAACTCTAATGCCACTATTGCATGAAGTTTGGTCACATCAACATTCATTGTTATATTAGGAAGGTACAACTCAAGTTGAAGGATACTTCTAGGCCTAAACCCCTTAGACCCAAGTATGCTTGGGTACCTAAACAAAAATGATATATTTGTGTCATGTAGGATTATTTGGCAGCCACCAATGAAACAAATGATTGGCATGTGGATAGTGGATGCTTAAAGCACATGATGGGCAACAAGAAGCTATTCATGGCCTTAAAAGAGAAAAAGGGTGGTAATGTTACATTTGGAAAACAATGCCAAAGGTAAGGTAATTGGCATTGACACCATTGGTAAGAATGGTTGTTCTCTCATTGATGATGTTTTACTTGTTGATGGTTATAACATAATTTGCTTAGTGTAAAGTCAATTATGTGATAGAGGTAATAAAGTCACCTTTAACCCCAGAGAATGTCAAGTTACCACTTTGGTGGATAAAAAGGTAGTCTTCAAGGGTGAAAGGAAGGGTAATACCTACCTAATTGACTTAAACAATTTGTCTAACTAATCTTTTAAGTGTCTTGTGTCTTTTAACAATAAAGCTTGGCTTTGGAATAGAAGACTTGGATATGCTAGTATGGAGCTCCTACAAAGCTTATCAAAACGAAAGCTAGTGGAAGGTCTTCCCAAGCTACAGCTCTCTAAAGACAAAATATGTGCACCATGCCAAATAGGAAAACAACATCAATCTTCTTTCAAAGCAAAGAATGTTGTAAGTACATTTATACCTCTTCAACTTATCCATATGTAATTAATAGAACCTCCTAAGAGTGCTAGTTTAAGTGGAAAATTTTATACACTTATCCTAGTTGATGACTACTCTAGGTTTACTTTGGTATCCTTTCTAGCTCACAAGCTTGATACTTTTGATGCTTTTAAAAATTTTGCAGAAAGAGTTCAAAATGAAAATGGTTACTTCATTTCTTCTATAAGAAGTGACCATGGAAAAGAATTTCAAAATGAATCTTTTGAATCTTATTGCTTAGAGAATAGAATTTTTCATAACTTTTCAACTCTTAGAACACCACAACAAAATGGTGTTGTAGAGAAAAAAATAGGACACTAGTAAAGATGGCTAGAACTATGCTCAATGAGTATTCATTACCTAATTACTTTTGGGCTGAAGCTATCAATACTTTGTGTTATATTGCAAATCGTGTTTTCAAAAGACCCATTTTTAATAAAACCTCTTATGAGCTTTGGAATGGTAGAAAGTTTAAGTTGTCATACCTAAGAGTATTTGGATACAAGTGTTATATCTTGAATAGCAAGGATAATCTTGGAAATTTTGATTCAAAAAATAAATGAAGGTGTTTTCCTAGGTTATTTCACCACTAGCAATGCCTATAGAGCTTTTAATAAGAGTTCTATGGTTGTTGAAGAGTCCATGAACATTGTGTTTGATGAATCAAGTAAACTTGATCTTGGAAAAAGTTCTCTTGTTGATGATCTTATAGGTGACTTTGAGAAATTGGAATTGGACTTAACCACATGAGAGGTGGATAAAGACCATGATGAAGGCAAGTCATCAATAGAAGAAGTGGAACCTCAACATCAACAAGTAAAAACCCCAAATTAAGAGCTTCCCAAGGATTGGAGATTTTCCAATCACCCAAAGAACCTAATCATTAGTGATACATCCAAGGGTGTAAGCACTAGATCTCATCTCAATTATTTAGATAATAATCTTACATTTATTTATCAATTTGAGCCAAAGGCTCTTGATGATGAGAGTTGGGTAATTGCAATGCAAGAGGAACTCAACCAATTTGAGAGAAATAATATATGGGAACTTGTTCTTAGGCCTAAGAAACACCTTATTTTAGGTTTACAAATGGGTGCTTACGAATGAATTAGATAAGCAAGGGTTCTTCAATAAAAACAAGGCTAGATTGGTTGCTAAGGGATACAACTAAAAGGAAGGCATTGATTATGATGAAACCTATGCCCCCGTAGCAAGATTTGAGGCTATTAGGATTTTTTTAGCATATGCATGTCACATGAATTTCAAACCTTTCCAAATAGATGTTAAAAGTGTTATTTTAAATGGTGTCATTAAGGGGGAAGTTTTTATTGAACAACCTCCTGGTTTTGAATTGCATATCTTTCCAAATCATGTTTTTAAATTGAATAGAGTCTTGTATGGTTTGAAACAAACTATAAGAGCTTAGTATAAAAGGCTAAGTTCATTCCTTTTGAAAAATAATTTTGAAAAGGAAAAGGTTGACATAACTTTGTTTGTAGAAATGCACAATCATGATACATTAATTGTGCAAATATATGTTAATGATATCATTTTGTGCTACTAATGAATCTCTTTATAAGGATTTTACCAAGTGTATGACTAGGGAATTTGAAATGAGCATGATGAGAGAGCTCAAATTCTTCCTCGGCCTACAAATCAAAGAAGGGATTTTCATCAACCAAGCCAAGTACATAAAGGATATACTTAAGAAATTTATAATGGAAGGATACAAAGTAGCAAAAACACTAATGAGTGCTACCATCAAATTAGACAAGGATGAATTGGGTAAGTCAATTGATGAGAAGAGATATTAAGGTATGATTGGTTCTCTACTCCATCTCACTGCTTTTAGACCCGATATAATGTTTAGTGTATGCATGTGTGCTAGATTTTGATCTTGCCCTAAAGAATCTCATTTTAATGTTGTTAAAAGGATTTTTAAATATCTACATGGCACATTACATCTAGGTTTATGGTATCCTAAAGATTCATCATTTAGCCTTGTAGGTTATTCGGATGCGGATTATGTCGATAGTCTTCTAGATAAAAAAAAAAAAGCACTTTAGGAACTTGCCAATTTATAGGAGAATGCTTAGTATCTTGGTTTAGTAAGAAGTAAGTTTCAGTTACTTATCCACTACCAAAGCAGAATATGTAACTGCAAGTTATTATTGCACCTAAGTTTTTGGATGAAATAACAATTAAAGGATTATGGCAAAGTTGTTGATCACATTCCCATCAAATATGATAACACTAGTACAATAAATTTTTGAAAGAATCCCATCCAATACTCTATGAGCAAATATATAGACATTAGGCATCATTAAAATGGTGATGTAGTGTTGGAATTTATAGACACTAATCATCAACTTATGGATATTTTCACTAAACTTCTCAATGAAGAAAGGATGGACTTCATTAAAAGAGAGTTGGGAATCCTTGATGGAAGCTCCCTACAGTGAAATTGGGATCTTATTAGAATACTTTTTGTGTGGTGTATTAGTCTTGAATGATTGATTATTATATGTGATGAATGTGTTAGACTTCTTTGGATGTCTTAATTTTTTATGCAATTGTGCCTCTCTATGTCAATTTGCATGAATTAATCATCAATATATTAAATGGATCACAACTTAGGAACTTAAATCTTATCTTTTTATAGTTACTTTTCTTGCCTTGTGATTCGCAGTCGCTACTTCTTGATTCACCATTGTGATTTACAGGTACTTGCCATCCGTCTGTCAAACCATCAATTTGCAATTGCTACGTTTTATCTTCATCGTGAATTTTTTCAAAATTCAAAACTTTTGATCATTGATCACTCTAGTTTCTAAGGTTTTTTATCACTATAGTTTCTAATCACTATAGTTTCTAAGGTTTTTTTGTCCGTTACTCAAACATTTCGTAATTAATGATCACGACTTGTTATTCGCATTCCTGAATTTGAGTAACTACCATGCATTTAACTGATTTGATTACCAACCGATGGCAACCCCTTATTAAATGAATTTTTGACTATTTGTTACTATTTTTACACCTATTCCTAGCCTATTTAAACCCTTAAAACATTATTTTAACTCATATTTACTAAAGTACTTCATCTCTCTTTATTCTTACTCTCAAAACCTTCTTTAAACTCTTTCCCATACATAATGGCCCCTAAGAAAGCCTCTAGAGCAGAAAAAGAAAAAGCAATAGCTCAACCAACTGGTGCTCCTGTCTTTCACATGATGAAAGGGGTCACTAAGGAAGAGAAGCATCAGTACAAGGCTAACTCTTCCAAGACAATCCAACCAAACAAAATTCCCTCCAAATTTCTCCTTGAGACAATTCGGATCAAATATGAGATCCATACCTATCTTTCAAATTTAGGTTGGAATGAGTTCATTTTCCATGACGAGCTCGATTACGAGGAGATAGTGTGGGAGTTCATATGCACCGTAACCTTGAGTCGAAGAGCAAAATCAAGAACATGTCAGTATGGGTTGAAATTTAGAGCCTTTGGGGATCCTTTTTTCATTACCTTTGAACAACTCTTAAATCTTTTAAATCTTCACGTCGAGGATGACATTCCATTCATCGTCTCCGCTCTTGACATCATTTACTATGAGTTTTGGTCTAAAATTTCTATCGAGACCAAACATGATCCAAAGACCTCTCTAGCCAAACATATCCAAACCTTACCCAATTGGCTACTTCATCGTATCATCACCTTCTCTATTAATGCTAGGGATGATGGTAATGAGAAGATATCCTAAAAGACCTAGCCTTCCTTTTCTACTTGACTAAAAACAAACCAATCCAAAACAATTGATTCACATGAGTACAAAGCTAAAGAGTCAATTTCTTCATCCCTCTCATGTAACTGTCATCTATCGTTATGTTGGTGCTCTTAATGAGGACAATAAAAAAATTCCTTACTAAAAAGTTTTTGCCATCCCATAACTTTCTAGACTTGCCCTACCTTATTAATGCCAAGGCAATTTACCCTGATTCATACACTTATACCTTGGTTGCATTTAAGGCAAAAAAGTTAAAGACTTCCCAAGCTTCAAAAAGGAAGAGGGTGCTCAATCCACTCCACCTCCCTAACCTAAACCCAAAGCCAAAATCTCTCTCTCCTCAATCAATAAGAAGCTTGACAACATGTTGAGAAGCTTGACTGTTAAGGGAAACTTGGCTATCACATAGAGAAATTTATGATGGTGTTTGCATCCTATGTCGCTACCACGAATTTCATAGCTGAAAGAAGGGAATCAAGTCTGCAACCATAGCACATCAAGTGTCCAAAGCAACTGTTGGAATATCAAAATTTACGAGGGCAAAGCACCTGTCGAGACCACAACCAAAGAAAGTGTTTCCTCCTCACCAAACAGAGGAATTTGTGGTCTCAGTCACGCCCAAGAAGGACATCAATTGCGACCGCAACTTTTGGTTGAACAATGGAATACAACAGCTTTATATAATAATTTTGGCTAATAGGTTATATCAACAATAATTATGAGAATATTTAAGTTGATATAATAATTAATAGCTTTATATAATAATTTAAATAGATTATATCAACAAAGCTTTATATATAAATATGAGAATATTTTAAAATTGTATATAAAATGTTTGAATGAGAAAGTGTCATATGTTAATTTATAAATTTAAGTTGATCATTATCTTAACTTTAGTATATATAATAGGTTTTATCTAATTGAATTTGTTTAAAATTAGAAAAATATTTATAAAATCTTTTTAAAGTAAGTGATTTTAAAAAGTTACATCTTATATATGAAATAGATTTTTATATTATACGTAAAATTAAAATTAAAATTTTTCATATATAAATTAAAATTAATAATTAATACTAAAATTATAATTTATCTAATAATAAATATAAAAATTAAATGTTTCATACTTATTTTAATATTAGTTATAATTAATAAATGATAAAAAAAATTAAATTTCTAAGAAATTAAAAAATTGATTTTATGTCAAACGAAGTGAGTTGCTCTTCCTTTATATATATATATATATATATATATATATATGCTGAGGCAATGGTGACGCAAGACCTTCTTGTGAAGACAATGAATGGAGAGGTTGGTGTCTCTTGGAGAAGGAAGGTCTTTCACTTCTAAGCGAATTTGAAGTTGTTTTGGCTAGGTGTTCAAAACATGTTAAAGAGTCTGCGCAATATCAGTGGTGCTTTCTCCTTGTAAAACATATATATGTCATAGGGTAGCGCCAGAAGAACTTGGGAGATAAGTTAGTTATTTGCTTATAGAGTCCAGATGCAATCGTCAAAATCATCTGTACCAAGGCAACGATGAATAACACACACACACACACAGTATATATTATATAGTTAACTAAATGAAAAGCAGAATGAGACTTTTACTTACAATTAAAGCAGCTGAAACCCCTATACCATCAAGAAGTTAGGTACAAGCAATCCAACAATCACTGTGACACCC
Organism: Omphalea diandra; assembly: GCA_949677035.1. Taxonomy (NCBI): domain Eukaryota; kingdom Viridiplantae; phylum Streptophyta; class Magnoliopsida; order Malpighiales; family Euphorbiaceae; genus Omphalea; species Omphalea diandra. The sequence goes on from CATIWR010273109.1 coordinate 22,090, forward strand.
TCCATGATAAAAATGCAGCTAAGAGGTTGATACAGAGATGGCAAAAGATGGAGAATCCAACATGAAATTTCACAATGTAATAGATTATAGTTCCGGCAGATAGAGCGCCAGGAAAGGGATCGATGAGAGGAAGTTGGATAGCACAAACATACCCTCTCCATAGTGCCCATTGAATCTTCCATAGTATAATATCTGCCGGTTCGATAAAGGTGAGATATATGAAGGTACAATAATAGTTTCTTGGACATTGAGGTTGAAATCTATTTTTGGAGAAAAGCACAAAACAGTTAGCAAATTGTGAGTGTGTGTTTTTTTAGCTATTCTGGAGTTCTAAGACTAAAACATGTCAAGTATATTTTAAAAATAAATCTTAAGTACATAAGATGATGATTTCCTCAAGAACAACTTCAACAATAATGTCAAACTAATGGCGTTTTTAAAAATCAGACTTGATGTTGAACTCACTTAATTACTTCTAGTTTAATTTAAATTGTTTAAAATTAAAAAAATTAATAAATTCTTTAGAAAATCAGAAAAAGTATAGAAAATATTTTAATATTGAAACATCAAAAAAATTATTTTGCAAATCAATCTGAACGTAATTGAATTAATTATTAATCATTTTCTTAGTTTTATCCATCAGACCAATTAAGCATCTTCTTTGTTTTATCCGTCGGACCAATTATTCCAATTTAATTGCCAAAAACACTAGATGGAACAGACATCAAGGGTAATGAGCAATTTTTATCATTTTGCCCCAGGTACAAGTACAAATTAAAAAATTCAAAATCCTTGTGGATATATTCTCACCTTCCATTCTTCGCTGATAGAGGGTAAGCCTCAACGCACAAGCAAAGCAAGAAGTCATATATGAATGTGTAGCATTTTACTCAGGCCAAGATTGCTGTGCTTGACAAGCCAATGTCAAAGAACATAATTCCAGCTCCTACTGCGACTGGAATACAGAATAGCATCCGTAATCAAAATCTCTTGTCATATTTACCAAAGAACGATTAGTCAATGTTCGAAGCTACTTCCACCAACTCTTGTTCTTCATGTTTAAATCAATGGTCACAAGCTCATTCTAAACGCATGTCAATAAGATCATTAATTTGCGGACAAGAAATGTAATATGACGTTTTATAATATAATTGAAAGTAAATTAACTCTGTTCCTGGCTGAAGTACTCACATTGATAAGTTTAATCTCTCAAATCCTTTTTATTGTATGTAATGAGTATTCAGAATTCTTGTATTTGTCAACTAACATTGCTTTGCTGTCTTTAATTCTCAATTGAGAATTTGAAGAGTCAGGATCTCCCTGTAATCCATTACCAACAATGACACAAAAATGACATAATAAAAAATCTTTAATAGAGAGAAGATGTCAAGAACGAAACTCATACTATTGCATTATAACACAAACATTCATTCAACTCATATAGATATCATTAATGTTGCACTTGGTTCAATTCTAACTTAAAATTCATGTCGTTTGCAAATGAATTTCTGGTTTCGTTATAACTAATTTCAAAAATTTAATTAAATAGAATTCAAAATAAATTTTCATTTATACCAAACACACAAAATATGGATCTGCAAATGAATTCCATAAAAATTATGGAATTCATTTGTACTAAACACAATATAAGTAAAGAACAATTTGATTAAGCATTTCTACACACAGAGTGTCTCTATGATCGTAATTGAATTGCAGCTATCTTGTCAAAGTCAGAATTGATACACCAAAAAAATGATCTGAAGGATTTCTTCTTAATGGACAAGGAAATCCGGCCTCAGCAAAAAAATTGTATTACAAGAGAACCAAAATCAGTAGTCATTCTAATTATTTCTATCAATTTTTATTAATCCTATTTGTTTTGTATTTGGTTAATTACCTCGATTGTTGTCTTTGCCTTTCCAAAATAGATGGCTTCTCCACTTGAGAGTAGGCTTAAGTCATCAAACAAATCAAAGATAAAACTACTTGGCTGGTGAATAGAACAAATAGCTATTCTTCCATTAAGAACAATATTTCTAATAGCATCAATGACAAAGAAGGCTGAAGCACTATCAAGGCCAAAAGTTGGTTCATCAAGAAACATGACATGAGGTTGTGTTAATATCTCCAGACATATGCTAAGTCGCCTCATTTTGCCACCACTTATTCCTCTTAAATGCCAATTTCCTATCTTATTATCCATACAGTCTTGTAATCCCATCTTCATTATACAATTTTCTACTATTGCATTTATTTTACTATTGCTCATTTTCGCTGGAAGCCTCAAATGAGCTAAGAATGTGAGGGTTTCTCTTACTGTAAGAGTTCCTAAGAGGAAATCTTCATGAGTGACATAAGACTACAAAAATGAGAAACATGAACAAGGTGTGATAAATGGAAACAACAGAGTTTATCATAAATTTCTATTTGGCTTAAGATTTTTAATTTATAACGTTTTATTTAATTTTGACTTAACAATATGTATATTTTTCTCTATAAATAAGATTCAGTTGTAAGGACTTGTTAGTTTTTGTCCAATAGCTTTGAAAATTTCCTTATTATGGAGACAGTTTTCTTAGGAAATTTTGTGTTTTGGTTATAAGTTACAACTACTATCTTTTATTTTCATCCAAGTAGTATTCTAATGTGTGATTTTATACTTTTATTCGTGTTAGATATTAGTTTGAAAACTATCCATTTTATACTCTGTTCTGGATTCCTCTAACTTATCCAGATTTAAAATGGAATATGGACGATGTTTTTAATCATATCATAACAGACATGCATTGGAAGAGCCTTGAGAGACTCCTCTGGAATCATTAAAAACTATCCATATATGCAATTTTTTTTTGTTATGTTAATGATGTATGCAAATGATGTGTCATGTAATTAGAGATGCATTCATGTAAAGGCATGTGAGCATGTATATGGACAATATAAATTCTTCATTGAGTTTTATACAAGGAACTCACCCCCACACACAGGGTAAGCTTAGGACTAATTCAATGGATATATGGATGCAGTTAAAGATTAAAGATGAAGGTTTTAAATTATGTATCATATATTGTTAAGGCACTAAATTGTTTCTTCGTAGTTGCTTACAATAATGATGTATATGTATAATTCAAAGAGTTATAAATGTATTAAGAAAATGTTAAGTTATATCTTGTATTCTTTGTAATCTCTACAAAGTCTAAGTTATGAATAATCTGATATATATATATATATATATATGTTTATGATTAATGTGATGTAAAATGATTAAGCATGATTAACAAAAATGATGTTAAGGCATACTAAGATTTATGGCTCATGTAAGATAAATGTTGAATACTTATGATAATGGAAAAATGTTAAAGGCAAAATAAACCAGATTCTAAGATTTCCTAAATGGGAGAATTTCATGCTTAATAATATGTATTTAAAGAAAAGTAAGAAATGGGAAGAAATTAAGAAAGGGGGGGAAATTAAAGGAATTGGTTGGTGAGTCAAAACTCTCCTGGTTATTACATGATAAGAATGAATTAAATGATTATAGTATAATATAAGAAAGTGTTCTTATGAATGTTTGGAATCAAGTTTAGCTTGAATCTCTATCTCTCATTTATATTATCCTAAAAATCTCAAGTAGGACAAATGAAAGCTAGGAATGCTTATGGACTAATCATTGTAAGTTTTAGATTCAGGGTATCAAGAGCTTAGAAATGAGATTTAACCATGAGTAATTAAGCTTGCTTTAGGTTTTGGAGGCCATAAGCTTTCCTGTTCCATAGTACCAGCACGATCCGAAATTCGGGTCATGACAATATACATCTAAAATACTTCATTAACATATCATTTAATTACACTTTAAGCACATTTACATACCTTAGTAGCCATTGAAGATCATACACCTAACTTAGCATATACCTTAACTTCCATCATCCTCCCTCATTTCTTTTTAACATGTACTTTAACATAACTTTCTTCCACATATAATATTGATATATTCTTTATTATTAAACCACTAATTTCATCATTCATTCATTCATGTTTATTAATCATCATTTCTTACACATGCATACTTATGCATCATAACATACACATACTTTCTCCTTATGACTCAGTATCTTTCATCTTCATATATCTTTTAGTCATCCCTTCTAACTCATATTATATCATAACTAGTCATCATTATGTCACTAAAATTATCACCATTTCATCAAATTTTCACTCTTCATGCTCATCACTTAGGAGAAGTAATTGTCATTTATGAGAGACCCCTAAAAACTATGTTTCAGGTCTTGCAATGTGTGTGTGTGTGTGTGTGTGTGTGTATGATGAGGAAATGATTTAAAGATATGAAATTAATTTTGTAAGTATAAAGTTTATGAAGATGTAAGAAAATTAAGAAAAATATATTAAGTTAATATAAATATAACAGTTTAATGATTTTAATGTTAATAACATTATGAGAATTAACTATATTAAGTAAATATTGAATGAATTTATGAAATTAATATAGTTAATGTAAGTCTATGATTTTAAATGATTGTAATGGTAAATATATTTTGTAAATAAATTATGTTAAAAACATGCTTAAGTAATTTAATTAATAAATGTTAAGGATATTAAGTTATTTAATTTTAGTTGAGTCATTGTTTAACTTCATATAATTAAGAATATTAAGTGAAATGATTTAATTTAATATATTTAATTATGAGAAAAATTTGACAATTTTATTAATTTTGAGAAATTAAATTATTTAGAAGAAATATTTATGTCATGAGAAGTAATTAGCTATGAATAATTTATTATATGAAAGCTATTACTACATACAATTATGCCAAAATTTAATGTTGTATTTTTTTTTTTGTATATTTTTTAAAACTTACATGAGTAAAGATAAACTTTTACACAATATTATTATCAATGCTATTTTGTCTCTAGTTGATAAAAAAAAAAAATTGTACTCTTCTTTTCATATGACAATATAATATTATATTATTTCTCTAAGCGCACTGGTGCGCAAGCACACCGTAATCCTTTATAAACAAAGGCCATCAGCAAGATGAAAAATATTACACTGTAGTGTGTGCTTGGGGCACCAGTGTGCAAAGAATAATGGCCATATACTATGGTAGTTGAATAGTGATATGATTTTTTTTAAAACAAAAATGAGACAATAGAAGACAAAAAAAAAATGGTAGGTAATAAAGGGTAAAATATTTATATTAACTCTTGAATAAAATTTTATTGACAAATAAGGTCTAAATAGAGATTTTCATGTGTTCATTAATGTAATATTTGAAATGACCTTTGAATAAATTTTTTTATCAAATAAGTCTAAAATAGAAATATTAAAATAATAATAGAAATGATTGAGTAAAAAAATAATTTGTAATGGACGCTCACAAAATAATTTGTGTATATTCATATAATAATTATTAATTGGAAGATAATAATTAAATAAATATAGTAAAATAAAATATATGTCCATAGAATTAAGTGATTGAAAAATAAATCAAATGATAAATATAAAATAATATTAGTGTAAGAGTTTAATAATGTTAGGAATAGCATATTTATAAATGTATGTATTAGTATACAATACTAAAATAATATTATTTATTTTATATTGTGAACATGTAGAATAATATCCTTAGTATCTAATTATTATTTTTTTGTATTTATTTCATATTCAAAGTATTAAATTTTTTATTTGATGGAAAAATATTAATATTAATTAAAAGTATTTATTCTAATTAAATATAATTGATTGAGTACAATTTAGATATTTTTAAAAATCATAAATAAAACATATATTGTTATAAATAGTAAATGAAGGAAGTTTTTTTATATGTAAAACAAAACATGCTTCATTTTATACCATTGTATTTAGAGATGATAATTTTTTACCTGATTTAAAAATCTGACCCGAACTCAGACAAAAAGATGACCAAAATCCAACCTGAATTCAAATAAATTCAAAATGATTTGAAATTTTTTGGACAAATCTAGTTTGAATAAGGGTTAATCTGATACGTTGGGTCAAAATTAATTCAAATGTGTCAACCATTAACCAATCCAATTGACTCGATGACGATATAGAAAAGAAAATGTTTATTACTAAATATATAAAGATGGAATAATTAAAATAAAAAATAAAGAAATTTATGTTAAAAAATATTTAGATTATTTAATTAAATTCAAATTCAAATTCAATTTTTATTTTATTTAAAATATAATGATATTTTTATATTTTTAATATTTTTATTTAAAATATGTCAATAGTTTTAAAAAATTATAATTTAAATATAAAAATCAATTTTTTAAAAAAGACTGAGAGGAATTTTTTTTTTTTTTTTTTAGAAAAAAAGAGATTGCATTATAAATTTAAAATTCATCACATAAGTATATAAGATATTTAATTAAGAAAAAAAAGGATTAAATTAAATAAAAATAAAAATATCACATTAATTGAGCTCTAAACTTAATTTTGGGTTTGGTTGAACTAATTAAAAAAGTATAAGAATCAATTGAGTCTAAATATACATCTTACTAAATTCTGATTTTGACTTGAGGTATAATTAAAATCAATTTGTTAAATTAGAGTACAATTAACTTAATTAGAAGCTCTAAATATAATTGAAAATCACATGAATATTTAGATTTTTCAGTGATTAAGCCAAATTTTACCATATAATTTTTTAAATGATTTCATTCGTAAAATAAATTTATCACAACTTTACTTATTTTTTATAATAATTGTGATAAATTTAGTCTTTATCACAATAAAATCACATATTAAGACAAATTTAATTGTATTACACAAAATGTTATTATAACATACATTTTTTGTATAATGAGTGGTTTGTTATTATTGGATAATATATGGTTGTATATTAGCTTAAATTATGATATATGACATGAATATAGTTTTATATAGACTTAACTCAATTGCTTATTTGCATTATATATAATCATTTGCTTAAAAAAATAATTATATTTAATTTCTTAAGCAGTTAAACAAATAAAAATTTTAATCAATTTCTATTTCATAGAAAATCTCTTTGACAAAAAATAATTTTTAAGATAATATTATTATTTTTTCTTAACAAATTACAAGAATATATAGCATAAATAGTAAAAAAATTTCAAATGGACTTTTAAAAATTGAATAACAAATTATCCGATCAAATATTTCAAGAGTGAACTCAAAATTCTTTATACATGCAAACCTGATAGGTGACCTCAACCCGCCTAAAATTTGAGCGATTTAAACCTGAGCCAAAAACAACCCAATTAGAAAGGATTTGACCTTACCCATTTGTTACCTCTAATTATATTTGTGTCCTCAAATATGTTGTACTTATACCATTTATTTGTGTCCTCCACTATGTGTATTTAATTTAGGTATACTAGAAATAGCGATTGAGGCAAGTGATACTATAAATTATTTATAGGGTAGACTTACTGGAAGATGTTGGTGATTAGCAATGGCAGCAAAATGGGAGGAGAATAAGGATGAGATGGAAGAATAAGGAGAAATTATTTTTTTGGAGGAGTTTTGTATGGTATAAAATTTAGGTTTATGAAATTATGGTGACTGAAGTTATTTTAAGAATATGCTTTTTATATGTGCTTTTTATATTTTATATATTAATATGTGTATAAATATGAATTTTAATAATTTAATGAAGAGTATACATATTATAATGTGTTGGTTAAGGAGATAACTTAATGCACATATGTAAGTATTTTTATGGAGAAAGTATTGTATGTTAAAGAGATTATAATGTTAATTAATGTTATTTGTTATGAATTAAGTTTAAAGAGTTTTGTTTAATGAATTTTTTATATAAGAAAGAAAATTTAAAAGAGTGTGATTATATATATATATATATATATATATATATATATATATATATATATATATATATATAATGAGGAAATAATTTAAAAATATGAAATTAATTCTATAAGTATGAAGTTTATGGAGGATGTAAGAAAATTATAAAAAAATACATTAAGTTAATATGAATATATGAGTTTAATGATCTTAATGTTAATAACATTATGAGAATTAACCATATTAAGTAAATATTGAAGGAATTTATGAAATTATTATTGTTAATATGAGTATATAATTTAAATAATTGTAATGGTAAATATATTATGTAAATAAATTATGTTAAAAACATGTTTAAAGAATTTAATTAATGAATGTTAAGGATATTAAGTTATTTAAATTTATTTGAGTTATTATTTAAGTTGATATAATTAAAAATATCATGAGAAACGATTTAATTTAAAATATTTAATTATGAGAAGAATGATATTTATTTGATAAAAATTTTATTAATTTTGGGAAAGTTCAATTTTATTTTCTAATTCTGGATTCAGACATAAGGATAAGAATTCCAAAATGTTTTGACGTCCTCTGGACACACAAGCAGCCCATTTTCTCCTCTTCTGCTTTATTGCTATTAGCCTTCATTCACATCAAACCCATGCACAAAGACAAGAAGCACGCAGCCATGGCACGTATCATCACTCTCCAATTTCCATTTCCAACACGCTAACGATCAAAAACCCTTTCTCTGTCGTCTAATTGTCGCATACTAGCGTAATACATTTTATTATTTTTATGTAATACATTCTATTATTTTTATTTAAAATTAAATTAAAATTTATAAGTCTAAATTTACAATTTTAATAATCTTTTTAATTTTATAATTATAATTATATTTTTATTTTATGATTTTCACCATTTGAATACTAGAATTAGAATTGTAATTTCAATTTAATTTCAATTTTGTCATTTCATAATATGAATATTAGAATTAGAATTCTAACTCAATTACAATTACGATAGAATTGGAATTAGAATTAAAATTCTGAATTTTAATTTCAATTCTTCATTCAAACGGACTCCAAATATTTTATTAAATGTTAAGATGTGTTTATTTCTAGTTTGTAATTAAATAATAGAATATTTATTTATTTATTTTCTATAGTTTCAATCCTTATGGTTATCTTTGACAGTATTTGCTTTATGTACTTGTTTACTTTCAATGTTTGTTTTAATCATTTCATTATTTTTGATGTTAGGGTAATTTATAGTCATAATCATCAAACTATAACTCAAATTCTATTATGATTATATAACTATTTTTTTTTTATCTTGAAAAGTTATCAAACAATTATAAGTATTTCAGTTAATTTTTAAATAATTTTTTGATGGATAAAGTTTAATTAACTCTTCTGTTTTTTTAAAAAATACATATTATTTTAAATTAATGTTTTGATTAATCTAACCTTATATAAATATTTAAAGGTTATTTAAATAATAGAAAATAAATTTTTTATTTTAAATCAATGCATTTATCCAAAAAATATATAAATAAATTTTAAAATAAAATATTTTTGTCAAATAGATAAATATTATCGTAAATATTAATAATACATACTTTAAATTTTTTTGAAAATATTCTCTTATATTATGACTTAGTCTCTTATATTTTTCAACTTGAGATTTAATAATTTATTTTTAAAATAGTTTAATAATTTTTAAATTAATTTTCTTTAAAAATTAAACTCTATTGCAATTAATTTTCAAAATAGTATTGTTAGATATGTCTCATTTTACTTCTCTAGTAATGGAATTATATATTATTTTTGTATTGCACTCTCACATAATTGAAAGACATCCTTCACGTTAATTTAGAGTATTTAAGTAATTGATCTTTCTAAATACTGACTTTAAAAAATATTTCATGATGAAAATATTTTAAAAATAATTTATTTTGTATATTAAGATTAAAGCTATAACATATATTCCATGTTTGACATGTAAAATTATTTTTAAACAAAAAAATAATGAATTTTCTCTTTTAAAAAAAATATAATAAAAGAATAGATTTAATAAAATATAAGTATAAGATAAAAATTAAACCTACTGAATAAGGAAAATTTCAAGATAATGATAAGGATCAAAATATAATTAACTAGAAAAGATATGCAATGTTATTTTGAAGTTAAAAAAATGACATTATTTTTATTTTTATATTTTTATTAAAAATATGAAAATTATTTTTTATTTGTTGGGCTTTAATAGCTTTAAATATTATTACGGAGGTTAAATTAACTTTAAAAATTAATTGAAACTTGTTGGTCTAGGTTGGTTAAACGTAAGTCAAAGGCCTATTTTGATCTTGACAATAAAATTGAGAGGTATTAATGTTTTGTTCAAGTGTTGTTTTTACAGTGTATAAGTTAGTTTTCATTAAAAGTTGGATGGAAAACTAAATTTTTAACTTTGAAGAAGACATTCTAATTCACGGTCAATAACCTAAAATTCACGACCGCAACCACGACCTTGCTAAAAGGATGAATGAAGTTAGGACAAAAGAATTTGTGGAGGAAATCGCACCCGCGATGTAGTCAAGAGAACTTGACTGTCACGCAGAGGAATTCACGGTAGTGTTCGCGTCTTACGTCGCAACCCCGAATTTCATAGTTGCAAGGAGGGAACCAAATCTGCAACCACAACACACTAAGTGTCCAAAACAACCGTTGGAATGTCAAATTTGCAATGGCGAAGCACCTGTCACTACTGCAACCAAAGAAAGTGTTTTCTCCGCACCAAATAGAGGAATTCACGGTCTCAGTCGTACCCAAGAAGGACATCAATTGCAATCATGATTTTTTATTAAACAGAGGAACACAATGACTATATTTCCTAAAGCACCAATGGCACATTGACATTTGTACTAACCGTTAGACACAAAACGGGATTCTCTGCAGCGATTTTGGGCTTTCCAATATAAATTGGAAAATCGCGATAGCGAAAAGCCAGTCATGACTGCAACTTATGTGTGACAAGCATTTAATGCAAAATCTGCCTAGTTTACCTTAGAGATTTAGGCATAGTTTGTTATTAATGTCTCTTTGATGGATGTTGCCTATAAATACTCTACCAAACATATGTAAATGCAAGAGAATTTCATTTATTGTAACCAACCTCTTACAAATTTGCTTCATAACTTCTTATTCTTTGTGAATTCTTGATTGTTGGGTTTTAGCATTAAACACCTTTGTAATTAGGTTGAAAGTTAGCCTAAACTTTTAAAACTCTTGTAAAGATTGAAGTGTGCGCCTGTCCAAAACACTTGAGTGAGATTTTGTCTGAGCCTAGAAACACAAAGTGCAAGGGTTGTGTGTGAGCCATAAAACACAAATTGTGTAAGTTAGGTGTGAGCTTGGAAACACCAATTTTAGTTGAGTGAAATACTCAATTGTAAAGAATTAAGAAGTGGACGTAGGATTTGTTAACACCCAAACTACTATAAATATCTTGTCTTTATTGCTTCTACTTCTTCTCAATTCTCTTGACATCTAACCTTCCCTCTAAATTTTTTAATCTCCCACCAATTCAAATCTCATTATTGGTGCACAAGAGCCAACAAGTGTTATCAGAGTCTTGTCTCATTTCAAATCTTAATTACATGAGGAAAGATCATGGCACAAGAAGAAATCCACACCCATCTCAAGTCTTATTTCAATGAATCTGACTATGCTTATTGGAAGTATAGGATGAAAATTTATTTGGACAACGATATGGTGGATATTTGGGACATAGTAGTAAAAGAATGGAAGCCACCTACTAAGGTGGTGGATGGAAGTGAAGAATTGATCCCAAGTGAAGAGTGGGTTGAAACTCATAGGAGATCCAATGGAAGAAATAAAAGAGTTATGACAATCCTTCTAAGTTCTCTTTTAAGAGAAGAAATTGGAGGGGTCCAACATTTCCTCATAGCTCATGTGATTTGGAAGGCTTTGGAAAACTACCATGAAGGCACTACTTTGGTGAAGTCTAGCAAGCTTGAAATGTATGTGATAGAATGAGAGTTGTTTATGATGAAAGAGAATGAAAACATCATGGATATGACGAATAGGCTCCTTGCAATTGTCACACACATGAAAAAGTTTGACAAAATTCTCACCAATCATGAGATAAATTCAAAAACCCTTAAATCTTTACCTCTTAAAAAGTTTAGTGCTAGGGTTTACAGTATCTAAGAGTCAAATTCGGAGATTGGGAAGGTGCCAACTGATGTTTTAATAAGCAAACTTCTAACTCATGAGCTAACCTTGAAGAATGATGAAGAAATGAAGAAAATGAGAGGACAATGAGACAAATAAAAAAAACCAGAAAGAAGAACCTTGACTATTAAATCTTCATTCGAGGAAAAGGAAGTTGAAGTGGCCTCAAGTGAAGAGGAAAGTGACAAAGAAGATGAGGAGTTGGCCATGCTTTCAAGAAAAACAAAGAAGTTGATAAAGAGAAGAAAAGAAAGAAGAAGTTTCAAGAAAGCAACTCCAAACCCCAAGGGTAGATTGAGGGATGTTACATGCTATGAATATGGCAAACAAGGCCACATCAAGTATGATTACCCTAAATTAAAGAAGAAGAAGAAGAAAAAGAAGAAAAAGAAAGGGGACAAGGAGAAAAGGAAGAGCTTCAAAGCCACTTAGGATGACAGCTTAAGTGAGAAGGATGAAGAGGAGGAAGTTGCAAACTTGTGCTTCATGGCACAAGATGATTTATCAAATGAGGTAAGTTCTTCTCCTCATTCTTATGTAGAATATAATGAGTTAGATGATGTAAATGATAAGCTTTTAGAAGCTCTCACCTTGAGATGTGACAAATACAAGTCACAAATGAAGTCTTACAAAAAAAAATGTTTCGAGTTAAAGGATGAATTTAAATCCTTGAATAATCTTGTAAGTGAATTGAGGACTTCAAATGAAGAACTCAAAAAATATGCTAAGAGTTTTTCAAAATCATCTTCATCCCTAAACTCCTTGAGAAAGAAAAATGACTCCTTAAAGGGTGAAGTCATTAAGCTTAGAAATTCTATTTCTAAGTTTCACAAGGGAAAGGAAGCTTTGGATACGCTTATTATATCTTAAAGATCTCTTTTAGTGAGACATGGTCTAGGCTTCAATGTAGCCTCCTCATATACACCATCACCCACAACCTTCATTAAAGCCTCAACTCCTCAAACATCTAGCATTAAGGTAGTTGGTAACAAAATAGCTCAAAGCACTAAGCCACCATTGCCCAAGGGCAAAGGGAAGACACTTGAAGACTTAAAACCTACTCTAAAAAAGGGCAAATCATGTATATATTTACACTAAGAGGCATGCTCACCCAAACTCACACAAAAAATTTACTTCCACTCCTATTCATACATGCTCATGCTCACATTCACATCATCTTGTCCTGAGAAAATTCCACACTCATACCAAAGCCATATATAGGAAGAAGGCTTATAAGCTTAAACTCCAATGCCACTATTGCATGAAGTTTGGTCACATCAATATTCATTGTTATATTAGGAAGGCACATCTCAAATTGGAGGATCCTTCTAGACCTAATCCCCTATGACCAAAGTATGCTTGGGTACTAAAATAAAAATGATTTATTTGTGTTGTGTAAGATTGTTTGGCAGCCACCAATGAAGCAAATGATTGGCATATGGATAGTGGATACTTAAAGCACATGACGAGCAACAAGAAGCTATTCATGGCCTTAAAAGAGAAGAAACATGGCACTGTTACATTTAGAAACAATGCTAAGTGCAAGGTAATTGGCATTGGCACCCTTAGTAAGAATGGTTGTTCTCTTATTCATGATGTTTTACTTATCGATGGATTGTAACATAATTTACTCAGTGTAAGTCAATATGTGATAAAGGTAATAAAGTCACCTTTGACCCTAGAGAATGTTTAATTACCACTTTAGTAGATAAAAAAGTAGTCTTCAAGGGTGAAAGGAAGGACAATACTTACCTAATTAACTTAGACAATTTGGCTAACCAATCTTTTAAGTGTATTGTGTCTCTTTGCAATGAGGTTTAGCTTTGGTATAAAAGACTTGGACATGCTAGCATGAAGCTCCTACAAAGTTTATCAAAAGGAAAGCTAGTGGAAGCTCTTCCTAAGCTAAAGTTCTCTAAAGACAAGACATGTGGACCATGCCAAATGGGAAAGCAACATCAAGCTTCTTTCAAAGCAAATAATGTTGTAAGTATATCTAGACCTCTTCAACTTATCCATATGGACTTAATAGGACCTACTAGGAGTGCTAGTTTAGGTGAAAAATATTATACACTTGTCCTAATTGATGACTACTCTAGGTTTACTTGCGTATTCTTTCTAGCTCATAGGCATGATAATTTTGATGCTTTTAAAAGTTTTGTAAAAAGATTTCAAAATGAAAAGGATTACTTCATTTCTTTTATAAGAAGTGACCATGGAAAAGAATTTCAAAATGAATCTTTTGAATCTTATTGCTTAAAGAATGAGATTTTTTTTATAATTTTTTAACTCCTAGAACACCACAATAAAATGGTGTTATAGAGAGGAAAAATAGGAAACTAGTAGAGATGGCTAGAGCTATACTCAATGAGTATTCATTTTCTAATTACTTTTGGGCTGAAGCTATCAATACTTCATGTTATATTGCAAATCGTGCTCTCAAAAGACCCATTCTTAATAAAACTTCTTATGAGCTTTAAAATGGTAGAAAGCCTAAGTTGTCATACCTAAGAGTATTTAGATGCAAGTGCTACATCTTGAATACCAAGGATAATCTTGGGAAATTTAACTAAAAAACAAATGAAGATATTTTCCTAAGTTATTCCACCACCAGCAAAGCCTATAAGGTCTTTAATAAGAATTCTATGGTTGTTGAAGAGTCCATGAGCATTGTATTTGATGAATCTAGTAAACTTGATATTGGGAAAGGTTCTTTTATTGATAATCTTGTAGGTGACTTTGAGAAATTAGAGTTAGAGTCAACCATAAGAAAGGTGGATAAAGATCATGATAAAGGCAAGTCATCAAGAGAGGAGGTGGAACCCCAACATCAATAAGTAGAAACCCCAATTTAAGATCTTCCCAAATATTGAAGATTCTCCAAGCATCACCCAAAGGACCTAATCATCGGTGAGACATCCAAGGGTGTAAGTACTAAATCTCAACTCAATTCTTTAGATAATAACCTTGCATTTGTTTCTTAATTTGACCCAAAATCTATTGATGAGGACTCTTGATGATAAGAGTTAGGTAATTGCAATGCAAGAAGAATTCAACCAATTTGAGAGAAACAAGGTATGAGAATTTGTTCCTAGGCCTAATGAACACCCTATTATAGGTTGTAAATAGGTATTTAGGAATAAGTTGGATTAGCAAGGGTTCATCACTAGAAACAAGGCTAAATTGGTTGCTAAGGGATATAACCAAAAGGAAGGCATTGACTGTGATCAAACCTATGGCCCCCGTAGCAAGATTAGAGGCCATTAGGATTCTTTTAGCATATGTATGCCACATTTATTTCAAACTTTTCTAAATGGATGTTAAAAGTGCATTTTTAAATGGTATCATTGAGGAGGAAGTTTATGTTGAACAACCTCCTGGTTTTGAATCTCATATCTTTCCAAATCATATTTTTAAATTGAATATAACCTTATATGGTTTGAAATAAGCTTCAAGAGCTTGGTAAGAAAGGTTAAGTTCATTCCTTCTGAAAAATGATTTTAAAAAAAGGAAGGTTGACACAACTTTATTTGTAAAAAGGCATAATCATGATACACTAATTGTGCAAATATATGTTGATGATATCATTTTTAGTGCTACTGATGAATCTTTTTATACTATGAAATTTGAAATAAGCATGATGAGAGAGCTCAAATTCCTTCTTGTCCTATAAATCAAGCAAATCAAAGAGGGGATTTTCATCAACTAAGCTAAGTACACAAAGGATATACTCAAGAAATTTGGCATGAAAAGATGCAAAGTAACAAAAACACCAATGAGTGCTACCATCAAATTAGACAAGGATGAATCAGATAAGTAGATTGATGAGAAGAGATATCAAGGTATGATTGGTTCTCTACTTTATGTTATCACTTCTAGACCCGACATAATGTTTAGTGTATGCATATGTACTACATTTCAATTATGCCATAAAGAATCTAATTTAATGTTGTTAGAAGGATTTTCAAATATCTACATGCCACATTGCATCTAAGTTTATGGTATCATAAAGATTCATCTTTTACTCTTATAGGTTATTTGGATGCGGATTGTGCTGGTAGTCTTATAGATAGAAAGAGCACTTTAGGAACTTGCCAATTCATAAGAGAATACTTAGTGTCTAGATTTAGTAAGAAGCAAGTTTCAGTTGCCTTATCCACCGCTGAAGTAGAATATGTAGCAACGATTTGTTGTTGCACCCAAGTTCTTTGGATGAAACAATAATTAAAGGATTATGGCAAAGTTGCTTATCACAGTTCCATCAAATGTAATAACACTAGTGCAATAAATCTTTCAAAGAATCTCATCCAACACTTTAGGAGCAAACATAAAGGCATTAGACATCATTTTATTAGAGATCATCTCCAAAATGGTGATGTAGTGTAGAAATTTATAACACTAATCATGATATGAACAAGGTTGGATTGATCCTTACCCGTATGCTAAAGAATAGTTGCCCAAAATCTATCAAATCAAGTGTTGGAGTTTTGATCTTCAAATCCCAATTAGACCTCTAGAAAACTTATTTCTAGCAACCTAAGTTATAAAGATTCAAAGTTATGTTAACTCAAACCTTAAATTAACCAAACCAATTTAAGATCAGAATTAACAAGTTTGTGACATCAATCTCACCAAGTCCACTCAAGAACTCAAGAAGAGAATTTAATCTCCTAAGCAAAATTGCTAACAATAATAATATTGATTGAATTATTCATCTTAGCAGAATATGAGGGCTATTTATAGCCTTATAATGCTTAATCCAAAACCAATTAGGATTTGGTTTACATTCCCTAACAAAATTCAATATTTTCTAATGTAATAAGGAAAAGGCAATCCTAAACTAAATAGAAAAACTAAAGAAACATTATGATTGGTATACAAGATTAGACCAAGATACTTTCCTAACTAAAGAACAACTCTTCCTAAATAAAAAAGGAAAAAGATTCAACCTAATGGGGAAATCCTAATGGTATTAGGAAATATTGCCAACTAACGAAATCTTACATGAATCTTTGACTCTGGGCCTTATTTCCTTACTTACATGACTTGGGCTTCCTTTTACATGCCTTGGGCTTCTTTTTACATGCCTTGGCCGAATTGGGTCATGCTTGGATGCTCTCCACAAGTTAGGCTCCATTATATTAAGTTAAGTGTTCAATTTGAAGAGTTTAAGCTCTCATCAGTTTTTAATTGGCTTCACACATCCTTTGCTCTTCTTGGGCAAATCAAAGTGTAATTCCTTATTGCATGAATGCTCCAATTACATCCTTAAACTTCTTTAGCCTTTCCTTTATGATTAGGCCTTGAAGTTGAAGTGGATCCTTTGCTTTAGCCTTAGCTGTTTGCATCATTCCCTCCTTCCTCAAGAGGATTCGTCCTCGAATCAACAACTATAAGAAAGCAAAAAAAAAACCAAATATAAGAACTAATAAAAAGAATCCTAATTAAGCTTACCACAAAAATTTTATGTCTTTCCACCCGGATCAAATATAACATGCATGGAACCACCTATAATAGGGTTAGTATACGCCAAATGTAGCAAAAGTCTAGCAAAAAGAGTTTGAATCAAAATTAAATGTCTAAAATAAACCCTAGTACACATTTTTTATCTAGTATGGAGAAATAATAAAGCATCAATTTTTTTTTTTAAAACAAAAGCATTAGAAAATCTAGGTTTATCAAAAGAAGATTTAGAAATCAAATAAGAATATGAAACATAAGAATCAAAGGAAAACCTTTTTCCTAACCAATGCCAAAAATAGAATGAAGAATGAGACAATGGCTTATAAATATTAAAACAACAAGAAGAACATATAGAGAGATGGAATTTTGAAAAATAAGAACTAAGGTCTTTTGAAAAAACACACTTCTAAAATGAAAACAAGATTTGTAAAAACAAGAATTACAAGAAGTCAAACTCCTAGAATTAAAAGAAGACAAGCTAAAACAAAATTCAAAAGGAAACAAACGTTTAAAACAAAAAGAGTTCTTTGAAACCTAAAAATATGAAGAAAAATGTTTATCACTAAAACAAAAAGGATTAAAAACGTTCAAACATGAATAAGAAGAACTATCGTGTTGAAAACAAAAAGAAAAACATGAAAAACAATTTGAAGAAGAAGAAATGCTAAGAGAAGGAGAAAAATGTTTAGAACAAAAGAAATCCTTTAAAATGCATAAGCAAGTATTTAAAGAAGAAAACAAATTAGAAACACAGAAACA
>CATIWR010273122.1:0-11188 GCA_949677035.1 Omphalea diandra
GTCAGTGAAAGAAGGGAGATTGCAGCAAAAGAGGGATTTGAAGCCGGATCCATCAGAGAATGAGGATTTGCATGTTTTAGTGGAGGCAGAAACGCAGGAGGCATTGGATGCTGCTGCCGGGATGGTTGAGAAGCTGTTGCAACCTGTAGATGAGGTCTTGAATGAACATAAGAGGCAGCAGCTTAGGGAACTTGCTGCTTTGAATGGGACGATTAGGGATGAGGAGTATTGCAGGTTGTGCGGTGAGCCAGGGCATAGGCAATATGCATGTCCTTCACGTACTACTACGTTTAAAAGTGATGTGCTTTGTAAGATTTGTGGCGATGGTGGACATCCCACCATTGATTGCCCTGTAAAGGGAACAACGGGAAAGAAAATGGATGATGAGTATCAGAACTTTTTGGCTGAGTTAGGAGGGACTATGCCAGAATCGTCTATCAAGCAAACTGCTACCTTGGCTTTGGGTTCTGGTAGTTCTGGAAGCAATCCTCCTTGGGCTAGTAATACTGGTGGTCTTGGTAGTGCAAATCAAGCAGGACTAGGAGCAAATGGTGTCAAGCCCATTAAAGAATATGATGATACCAATTTGTATATTGGATATTTGCCACCTAATCTTGATGATGATGGTTTGATTGGATTGTTCTCATCTTTTGGTGATATTGTGATGGCAAAGGTTATTAAAGATCGGGTTACTGGAATGAGTAAAGGTTATGGTTTTGTGAAGTATCGGGATATTCAAATGGCTAATAATGCAATTGCAAGCATGAATGGTTATCGCATAGATGGTCGAACCATTGCTGTGAGAGTTGCTGGCAAGCCACCTCAGCCTACTGTTCCTCCAGGGCCTCCTGCGTCAACTATTCCTACATATCCTGTTTCATCTCAGCCAGTTGGAGCATATCCATCTCAGCAGTTTACACCTGGCGGTCCTCTTCCAAATGCACCACCTACTGGCTACACAGGTGCACCAGCTAGCTACACTGGAGCTCCAGTTCCATGGGGATCGCCAGTTCCTCCTCCTTATATGCCTTATGCTCCTCCACCTCCTGGATCCACAATGTATCCTCCTGTTCCTGGACAGCCTATGCCCCCTTATGGTGTGCAATATCCTCTGCCGATACAGCCTGTTCTCTCTGGTGCACCACCTCAGACAGCATCTTCTAGTGAAGCTCAGCAAAGCTACCCACCAGGTGTGCAGTCTGAGAACAGTACTTCTGCTCCACCACCATCATCAAGTATCTACGGGAGCTCTGTACCCGTAATGCCTTCTGGTTCTCAACCTGCATATGCTACAGCTTCATTAAGCTATCCTTCTTATTATAATGCAGTTCCTCCTCCCCCTCCTGCACCTGTCCCATCAACAGACCATTCACAGGGAATCAGTAATGTGCCATGGACCCCAAATCCACCTGCCCCTCCTCCAGTTTCCTCTGTTTCAGAGAAGACAACCTACGGTGCAGATGCAGAGTATGAGAAATTCATGGCAGAGATGAAATGATGTGATCTTTTCATTAGTATATCCTGGTTCAGAGGTATATGCTCGATTTTCGATACATTATTGTTTATATGTATATAACACGTAGATGGATTTTTTTTTTTTTGGTTCGACTGATTGCTGCACAGTTATTCTAATCCTGAGGATAGCAACTATGGCAAATAGCAGTATTATATTCCCCTATGTTATTGCATATTTTGAAATGATTTATTTTAAAGTTTAGCTGAATTAATATCACGTACCCTCTTGTAGATATATGCAGTTCTATGGGAGAATATGGTGCTCTAGTATTAGTGATAAGCACTTTTAGTTATATAAATGTGAACATATGCTCTAAGAATAGTTTGATATTTGTGTGCCTGAACATTGTTTCTCACTCAAAATATTCATTTTTCTTTGATTGTTCCATTTCTATTTGGTAAATGTAGTTGTTTCTAGAAAAAGACATGAACCAATAAGCTTTTGCTTTAGATCTTACCATTTTATTTTGGAATCTCACTTTTTTTTGTGGTGTATATCCAAAGGTTTTTAAAGGAAAGAAGGTAATAACTTTTGTAAGTATGTAAGTCTGGCCTTTGTAAAATAGGCCATATGTCAATTTCCTGAACTATATTATATTTTTATGTTTGGTTTCATTCAACACTCTTTCATTTTTGTTCCTCTTGCTTGGATTTATTCTGCAAACATTGTTATGCAGGAACTTTCTTTACCATTGCAATGATAAATTCATCTTCCCATTTCTAACACATTAGCAATATCCACGTTATCACCACATTATCTGTTAATATCTCCCTGTTTGCACATCTTAACCTTTTCTTTTGCCATTATTGAATAATTTTACAGGACTGATGTTTCTTGGAGCAACCTGATTTCTTACATCTTGCCATGACTTTGTTGGAAGTTTGGGACTCACATCTTTAACCTTGCTGTACTGTTATGACATTTGCAGAGATTTGGGCAGAAATTCGCTTAATACAGATGCATTAGGGAGGAGCTGCTGAAAACTTATTGATATTAATAATTTTTGTTGTTTTGTAGGATATAATTTTTTTCTTATGGATGCGTGTTGGCCTTATATAATGTCCAGCTGCTAATCTTTTTCTTGCTTTTTGTAGCCCATTTAAACTTCTGGAAGCTACGACTGACATCTTTGTTATTATATTTTACTTCCTTTGAATGTTTAACCATGTGGTTTATTTGCTTGTCATGTTTTGCCATTTCTTTGTTGTATTCAATAACTTATTTATGGGAAGATAGTAATTGTGTTATCCTAATTACCATGCTCCTGAAGCTTCCTTGGCATGGGTTTCTCATCCCATTGTTCAAGAAGGTGAGCATTCCTTAGAACCTGAAGGTATCTTGAATATGTGAGAATTTTTTTGTACCTCTGCTTCCTGCTTTTTTTTTTTTTTATTATATTATTATTCTGATGTCTCTTCCTAGCTTTATGTGGCAGGTGACAGAACTCAAAACAAATATTTGGTTTTGGGAGTACTCATTGTGTTTCATAATTGGTCAACAATAATTTTCTTCCTGAACATTTATATTTTTGGAATTTAGAATATAGTATATGCTATGAAGCAAGCATTTGGTAATCAATTTAATTTGTTCCTTTAAAAATTGATTATCCTAAATGAGTGGCCACATGGTTTAGTAGGATGGCCTTAGATGAGTAGCCTCATGGTTTGTGAGCCTATGAGTTACTGACTACGTGTTACTTAATTGATATGTGTGTTCATATGCTAGGGATGGTGTAAATTTTTCATGTGATTTCAGAGTGAGTTATTGGAATTAAGTTGAGCAATGTTTAGGAGGTGTAATTTAGAACTTAGGAGTAGGGAAGTTTGTTTTGAGAAGTGGCATGATGATTTGGAAGTAAAATTTAATGTCATTGCTGGTCGTTCCTTTTTGATTGATGTTAATTTTGCCCCATTATATGCGAAACTGAAGCCTGTCCAGGTCCTTTTTTCTTGTGTGCCGAATTCCCCAATCACTATATGTATATTTGTTGGTGAACTTTAGATGTTATTTCTTGAATGGAAGATGGAAGTTTCTTGTAGAGGAATCTTCTCATCAACTACTTCAGGTGCAAAAAAACTTTTATTTGTTTCATGTTATTGATGAGTTCATGTTATTGACGAGGGTTAATTCACCTGTGTAGAAGAAGAAGATTTAGGAAATGTTATAAGTTATTGTGTTAAAAGTATGACATAATACTAAATAAATTCTATTAATTATTTAGTAGTTTGGCATTTTCATATTGTGCCTCTGTTTATTGTTTGGGGCCCAGAACAGCCAAGTAAATCAGGCATTGTGTCACTGGTCTTGACATGTTTAACCAGACAAGCATGAGCTGCATGTGTGTTAAAGTACTTGAATATGTTATTTGCTGAATTTTTGTTGGCATCCTTTTTAAACCTCAAACTGATGTTGATTTTAACTTATTTATTGTTTCCCAGTCTGTTTTTTAGGAAAAGAATATTGAGAACTTACTGGTGGACAATAAACATTGCTTGTACTCACTTGATATCAACCTGCTATTTAAGATTACCTTGTCCCTTGGGAAATTGGGCATGTTTGGATGTTCTAACATTTAAGCATTATTGATTATTTGAATTTTTTTTCAGAGCATTCACCTATTGCTCAAGGCATCTCCACTTCAAATACATGGTTACTGTGTTTTCATTTCACATTGGCCACACTTAGTTGCCATTCATCTTGTTGTTAGGCTTTGCACAACTTCAAAATGTGAATGTGTGGTAGTTTTAAGTTAACCCATAAAATTGGGTTGTGCCTGGAGGATATCGATTTCTGAGGACAATGATGAAATTTCATGGTTGTTTAATGTTTTTTCATCTGTATGCTAACCTTATTGTGTGCAAGTTGATCAGGGAGTAGTGTGCGACAAAAGAAGTTTGTGAAGGTTTTTATTTCTGTCACAAGCTTTGTGGACTCTATCAAAGAAGGTATTTGGTTCTCAGCTGCACTTTTGCATATGAGGGGGTTTTCTATTTCGTTGGACCATATATTTCTTATTTTGGAGGGCTTCTTAGCTAGTCAAATGTTTGACTTGCTGTAAACAGTTGCTTCTGTTATTGAATTGATTTTTACTGGTTCCGGGGACTTTAATATCTAACTTCATTCAAATTTTGAGTTGCCCTGATTCGTGGTTCTTGGTGGTTTGTGATTGCTTTGTGCATAGCTGCGCAGTAAATTCCTGATTTGATAGTATACTTTTGCAGTCTCTGTGAATGTGTGCTTGCTGCCTGCTCTTTTGTGCTTCTTGATTTGCTTGTGTGTGTGTATAGATTTTGATGTATATCATTCATTTTCAATGTATTTTGTAGTACCTAATGCTGTATTGTAGTAGCCTCCTTGGTTACATTGGGTGTTGTTGAGATGTATCCTCACTTTGTGCTTTAATCTCGCTATTCTGAGAATCATGGATTCATAAAATTTTTAGTGTTTAGGCTATTTTGTACGTTATAATGTGATAATTTGGACGAATTGGAAAACAGTTGGTTCAGCAGGTATTTGCAATGGGTTAACAATTCATGGGTTTTGGACTCTTGTGAGTCAACTTTCTGTAGTTGGTCTTTAGACCGGGACCAACCCAAAAGGATAAGGCGAACTATGAGGCCTTGGGTTTGGATGGTTCATTCAATTTATGTAATTTGTCTAGTTGAATCTTGAATGTTAAATCGCCTGAGAAGAGGAGTTCGTTCAATTTAACTGGATGCTAGAGGGCTTGTGTTTCTACTGGAATTGATCAGATCGTGAAATTGCTGCTAGTTGGAGCTTAATTAATACAAAAGGAATTGGAGTTCGTATAAACCTCTGATCTGACTTTAAGCAGTAGAAAAAGCTTTTCCATAAGATTTGTGCGGTAAGTATTTCTTGGAAGCCTCAGTGCTTCGGGTAGCCGCTTTAATGACCCATTTTAAATTTCTTGCCCTCTTTGCTTCTTGAAGGGCTTGCAGAATTGTTTATTCAGGCAGCTTCTGGGGTTGGTGATGTCTAACGTTGTCGAGGATGTCTATTTTCTGTTGTATAAATAATTCCATCTTAACTAAATCTGGAACATGCAATTGGAAGGCTGACTTACTGGCAAAAAAAGGGGCGATCTGCTTCGTTTTATAATAGTTTGGACGAGCAAGTCTGGTCTGGTGGTTTCAAAACCACTTCAAACGTGTACTTCTTTAATTAATTGAAGATATCTCCTGTTCAGAAAAAAAAAATCATCAATTGATTTCTTATAATAGATGACAATTGTGGTCCCTGATTTGTTGATACTATACCTCATGAATCTAAAAAGATCAGTAACATTTGGGAACGAAAGAAAATAATGAATAAGCTAAGGTTTCCCAATTAACTGTTAGTTTTTAAACAGCAATTTTAATGCAGTTTGATTTGTTCTTAAAACACTACAGATAGTATCACATTTATGCTCAGCCGCTAATTATGTTTTATTTTTTTTATATAAACTTCTTTTTATATAGGTTCATGTGGTTCAAATTTGAATCGAAACTGGAATTGGAATCTAAATGAGAGTCAAGGGGAATGAAAATCAAAATTGTTGTTTTTTATGGGTATTGGAATTATTTAATTATTTTTATAATGTTAAAATCAATAAAAAAATATAAATTTTATGTATTATTATATATATAATAAACTATTAAATTAATCTTATTTTTTAATTTAAAATTTTAATAAAATCATATTTTTTGTTATTAATTATTCTTTATAATTTTAATTTTATATTATTTTAATATTAAATTCAATAGCTTAATAAGTTATTTCATATATATATATATATATATATATATATATATATATATATATATCTCAACTATTTATTAAATTATTATATATACATATATATAATAATAATTTCATTTCCTGTAAGATGAAAATTAGGCAATTCGTTCATTTAAAAAAAATCACATTTTGATTTCAATCTATTTTTAGGTAAACATAATAGAAGGAATCTGTTGGCCTAAGACACTAAGAAGGTGGTTGAACTGGTACTTAATTTAAAAATTAAAAAGATAAGTTAATGTGTTTAAGAAGATGAGTAGAAGAAGAAGGAAATTGACACAAGTGTTTATAATGGTTCGGGTGTTAATTAATCATACGTTCACTCTCTAATTCTCTACGATTGGGTATTTTATTTCACTTAATATGTGTTTTCAAATTCATATCAAACTTTTACAACTTGTATTTACGGCTCACACAACAACCTACACACCAAACTTTTACAATTTGTGTACACAACAACATTACACCTTGTGTTTGCTAGGCTCACACTAAAACCTCTCACAAGTGTTTTTAAGACTCACACTAAAACCTCTCACAATGGTGTTTGTTGCTTACACCAAACTATCACAAACACATAAATGAGAATTGAAAGAATGAGTAGCAAATTAGCAAGAGATTGATTACAAATTAATGAATTATCTTGCATTTACATCTGTTTAGTGGAATATTTATAACTCAAATCCACTAAAGAGATGTTACTCTAAAACAATAAACAAATCTCCAAGATGTGCTAGGCAGATTTAGTATTAAATACTTGTCAGGCTAAAGTCACGGTCTCTACTACCATTTCGCGGTTGTAAATTTTCAATTTCCATTGTGGAGCTAAAAATTTCGGCAGAAAACCCTGTCTGTATCTAACAGCTAGTCCACATGTTAATTGTTCATTGGTTGTCTAGGAAAATATAGTCATTGTATTCTAACCATTATCAAAAGTTGTGGTCGTGAGATACCTAAGTCTTGGGCCCGACTGAGACTGCAAATTTCTTTGTTTGGTGAGGAAGCTTCAACTCCTTAAGTCGCGATGGCTACTGAATTTTTTCCTTTGCGATTTTTTATCATCAACGGATGTTTGAGACACTTGGCACGTTGTGGTTGTGGTTTTAGTTCCATCCATTGTCACTATGAAAGTCGCGGTCGAGACCTTGGCGTGACACTCACCACGAATTCTTCTGTGACTAAGGCTTTGCAGTCTTTGGATGGTTCGCGGTAGCGAAATAGCCCGCAAATTCCTCTGGCTTAGCTTCATCCTTTCTTGTGATTGATTCGCAGTCGCAATTCACCATATATACACTGCGAATTTGGATGATTTTTACATTGTTGGAGATTTTGAATTCCATCATACTTCTAATGAAAAAATCTAACTTGTAATCTGCAAAACAACACTTAATGAAAGTATTAGAATTGATCAATCTCTATTGTCAAGATCAAAAAAGGTCCATGACTTAGATTAAACCAACTTAGTCCAACAATCTCCCCCTTTTCTATTTTGACAACATAGATTGATCCTAAGGAAAAATAAATGCATGAGTTTTGACATTGTGAAGTTTGAATGGTGAATGATTCAATGAATCTTTACAAATTTTTAGATAAAGATCAAAGTGAAATTTTCTAAGTATGACATTCAACCAATCAAAGTGAAATTTTTAAGTATGACTACAATGCTCCCCCCCTTAACTTATGCTATTTTCTTGCAAATTGTTTTCTCTCCCCCTTAGATTCTTTCTTGATTCTTTATCTCCCCCTTTGGCAAAATCAAAAAGAGGGTTTATAAGGGAAAAAAACAAATGCATAACAAATAGAAAAGTGTTCATAAGGAGCAAAGACATAATAATTGCAATCATAAAGGTAAATTCAATCAATCACATAAGACAAAGAATTTCAAAAACAAACATCTTTATTTGCTTATAAGCATTTTGTGGGATCAACAACTTTACATTAATAAAACAAAGAGAAAACACAAAGAAATCTTATTTTAGAAGATTGGAGTGTCATCATTATCTCCAGAATCTTCTTCCTCATCATCGTTGCCTCTATCTTTAGCTTCGTCACCTTCCTCAACTTTTTCATTGCCTTCCTCTTTGGGGGTATCCTTATACTCAGCAAAATCAGGAAGATGGCAAGAAGGAACACCAAATTTCTCTTGCAAATCTACCATATCGCTGCGAAGGTGGGAAATGAGAAGGAATCTACTCTTCATTATTCTTTTCATCTTGTCTAACTTACAGTTAATGGTGGCAAGAGATAGTTTGGTTTTGGGTTTTGTTTAAGAAGGAGGGATTGGTAGGACTCCTTCTTCAATGATGAGCCTCTTCCTTTTGGAGGCTTGAGATGTCTCCATCTTCTTAGCCCTAAAGGCATCCAGGGTATGTGCATATGTGTCTGGGTGTATGGCTTTGACATTTATCAAGTAGGTGAGATCAAGGAAGTTTTGAGAAATGAGGAGTTTCTTAGTGAGGAATTTTCATTTTCCGCATTAAAAGCTCCAACAAAGCAGTAGATTGCTGTCACATGTGATGGGAGGAGGAATTGGTTCTTTGGTTTGGTGCTCATGTGGATCAATTGATCCACAAGATAGCGACCAATTTTAATAGATTTGTTTTTAACAAGGCAGAGCAAGAAGGCTAGATACTTTTGAGACACTTTCTCATTACCATCGCCTCTAGCATTTACAGAAAAAGTGATGATACGATGGAGTATGCAAAAGGGGAGGGTTTTGATGTATTTGGCTAGGGAAGTTTTTCGGTCATGTTTGGTCACAATTGAAATTTCGGACCAAAACTCGGAATAGATTACGTCAAGTGCGAAGATAACTAATGAGATATTTTCTCCGACTTGAAGGTTAAAGAGGTTTGACAATTGCTCAAAAGTAATGAAATAAGGATCCCCGAAAGCACGACATACTAACCCATATTGTCCGGCTCGTGATTCTGCTTTGTGACTTAGTGTCACCATGTACATGAATTCCCTTACGACTTCCTTACAACCGGGTTCATCCCAAAAGATGAACTCGTTCCAGTCCAAGTCGGAGAGGAATGCTCATATCTCAGCGTTGATCCCAAGAGTCTTCAGTAGAAACGTAGATGGTATTTTGTTTGGAAGGATGATTTTGGAAGAGTTGGCTTTGAAATGTTCTTTCTCCTCATTTGTGATTTCTTTCATAAGATGAAGGATTGAAAGTGCAGATGGTTAGGCTATTGCCTTGCCTTTCTCTGCTCTAGAAATCTTCTTGAGAATCATTGAGAAAGTAGAAAGACTCGGAGAATTTAGAGAGTGTGGAAAGAGAGATTGGGAGTAGAATGAAGTGATACAAATCATTGTTTAAGGGGTTTATAGATTCATTTGAAGGGTGTGAAAACGGCTAGAAACGACTAAAATTTGAGTAAGAAGAGTTGGAAACGGTTGGCAATCAAATCACTTAATTGAGTGGCAGTTACTAGATTTTGCGATCATTAATTCTGAAAAATGTGAGTAACAGACAAAAATCATCGGGAATCGGTGCGTTCAATGGTCAAAAATTTAAATATTTGATTGAATTCAGGGTCGAGAGCAAAATTCAAAATCGCGAATTGTCGTTTGTCAGCTGGGTGATATGAACCAAGGATAATCGTGACCGTGAGTTAATGATAGCGATCGCAAATTACAATGCAAGAAGGATAATAGTGAAAAAGCAAAATTTGACAATTCAAGTTGGGATCCACTTAATTTATTGGTGCTTAATTTGTGCAATTTGACATAAAAAAGCACAATTACATTTAAATTTAAGACAACCAAGGATAAATATCACATACAACCAAGCATATAACAATAAAAAAAGAAGATCAAGCTTTTCACTTTAAATAGTTTCCTTCAAGGATTCCCAATTCTCTCTTAATAAAGTTTAATCTTTTTTCATTTAGAGGTTTAGTGAAAATATCCATAAGTTGATGAGTTGTGTCTATAAATTCTAACTTAACATCACCATTTTGGACATGATTTCTAAGACAATGATGTCTAATGTCTATGTGTTTGCTCGTAGAGTGTTGGATGAGATTCTTAGAGAGATTAATTGCACTAGTGTTATCACATTTGATAGTAATGTGATCAACAACTTTGCCATAATCCTTTAATTATTGTTTCATCTAAAGCACTTGGGTGCAATAACAACCCTCAACGACATACTCAGTTTCGGCGGTGGATAAGGCAACTGAAATTTACTTCTTGCTAATCCAAGACACTAAGCATTCTCTTACAAATTATCAAGTTCCAGAAGTACTCTATCTAAAAGACTACCAACGTAATCTACATTCAAGTAGCCTATGAGACTAAAAGATGAATCTCTAGGATACTATAGTCCTAAGTACAATATGCCATGTAAATATTTGAAAATTCTTTTAACAACATTTAAATGTGATTTTTTGGGAAAGGATTGAAATCTAACACACATACATACACTAAATATAATGTCAGGTCTTGAAGCAGTAAGACAAAGTAGATAATTGTTCATACTTTGATATCTCTTTTCATCAACTGTCTTCCCCGATTCATCTTTATCCAGTTTGACGGTACCACTCTTGGGTGTTTTTGCTACTTTGCATTCATCCATGCCAAACTTCTTGAGTATGCCCTTTGTGTACCTGTCTTGGTTGATGAAGATCCCTTATTTGGTTTGCTTGATTTGCAGACTAAGAAAAAACTTAAGCTCTCCTATTATGCTCATTTCAAATTCCCTAGTCATACACTTAGCAAAATCCTCATAAAGAGATTCATTAGTAGCACTAAAAATGATATCATCAACATAAATTTGTACTATAAGTGTATCATATTTATGCCTTTTTACAAACAAGGTAGTGTCCACCTTTCCCTTTTTAAAAATATTTTTCAAAAGAAATGAACTAA
>CATIWR010273142.1:0-19311 GCA_949677035.1 Omphalea diandra
GAAGAGGGCAAAAGTTTGGGAAAAGCCTTGAATCAAACCCACCTTCCATTCAACCAAACCTTGAAAGCCATTTAAGGAAAGGGACTATTTACATCCAATATAGATGGCTATACAACCAACTCGAAAGGGTTATACAACCAACCCACTAGAGTCTAAGAGATAAAAGCTTCTAGAAAAACAAACCCTTAAGCCCTAACAGCCACCTAGGTCAATACAGCCAACCCTAAAGCTATACATACAACTTTTAGACTCTAATCTTTAGAATTTTGCTGGTTCTTATATGTAGGAGGTTTAGGACAGGGTTCCAAGCCATTGAGCTTAACTGCACTCATTTCATCTCTATAAATACCCTTCATATTAAGGGAAATGGAGACATTTTTGGAATCCTAATAAAACTCTATAAAAATTATTCGCCCTTGTGCACCAAGAATGAAGCTTGAATTGATGGGAAATTTAAATTTTAGTTGGTAAGCAATCAAAGTAAAGTTAAAGAGAAATAATATAAGAAGAGAGAACATAAAGATTTATAGTGGTTTAGGTGTTAACAAAACCTACATCCATTCCTCAATTCTCTAATTAGGTGTTTCACTCACACTGAATGGTGTTTTACAAGCTCATACCAAACTTTACACTTTATGTTTTACAAGGCTCACACATAACATCACAAGTGTTTATAAGACTCACACATAACCTGTACAAGTGTTTTTTTTAGTAAATAAGGATCACTTTGAAACCTAATCCCAAAAGTGTTTAAAAGCTCACACCAAACCTTATCAATTCACTTATAAAGAATTAATGAGAGAGAGTATTAAGAAATAAATTTGCAAGAATTTGGCTATATTAAATGTCATTCTTTTACATTTAAGTCCATTTGGTGGAGTATTTACATGTTACACCCACCAAAGAATCATGGTAAACAAAACTATCTTCATATCATCAAAGTTAGTGGCAAAATCCAACATTAAAGGCTTATCAGATGAAAATCGCATTCGTGAGCTACTTTTTGCTTTGGATTTTTCTAAGTTATGGTTGCAATTTTCAATTGTGTCTAATGGCTAGTTACACGTGACACTTCATCAATGGTTAGTCCATAAACTAACTATTGGGTTCCTCTTAACCATATTAAAAGTAGAGATTCTAAAATTGGTGGCTGGCCACTATTCTCACTATTAATTGAACTAGATTTTAAAGATGTTAGATGTTTAAGATTCATAATTGCTATGCCAAAGTTATTGTCATGACTTTTTAATAGATAATGATTTTCTTTGACACATGGCTTCATTTAGTTGAGCATTTGGATCCTTCCAATTAATTTCAAAGATTGTGGTAATGAAACATAGACCACAAACTACATTGAACTAATTTTGTCTTAAAAGTTGATGATTAGTGGCCAGAACCTAGGATTCTTGGTTGCGACTTCGGAGACATTTTTTACACTTTGCTTTTTAAGTTTCCATTCAAGTTATGTTGAGTTCCTTTCTTAATTTCTACAAGATCAACACTAAAAAGAGATATTAGAACATTTTAATCTATATTGTCAAGATCAAAAGAGAGTTTTGACTTTATTTGACTAATGCAGTCCAACAATCTCCTTTTTTATTTTAACAATCTAGATTGAATGTGCAAAGGATAAAAAGCCTAATATACATATCCTTAAGTGTTTTAAGGTTTTGAAAGTCCATTGAGAAGTTAAAGTTGATAAGTCAAAGTGATGAAAGACCTGTCTAAGGTAAAAAAAATATCAAATTAATAAAGTACTCCCCCTTAATCTATACTTCCCCTTAATCAAGTTATTAATTCCAAATTTAAACACTTTTTAAGTTATCTTTTTACATGATAAGTCCTCTCACCCTTTATCAAGAATAAAAAGAAAGGGGTTTGAAGAAGAGGGAATAAGGAGAGGAAATATCCACACACAATAAGTAAGAATAGTCAAATGTGTAATGCATTGGAGTAGAAGGGAATAATCTCGCATAAATAAAACTTTCATTAATTATAACATAAATACACAAACAAATTCAAACATATAAAAATGTTTGATTACATATTTATTGGGCTATAGTATTAAAAACATAGAACACTTAAACAAAATAAGAACTTAAAACATTAAAATATGAAAAATTTTAAAATGTTGGGGAGGATTCACTATCTTCAACCATTTCATCATCATCCCCTTAAGCATCTCCTCCAACTTGAGTACCACCTTAAGCTTAATCACTCTTCTCTTCTTCTTTTTCTTCATCCTCATCTTTGGTGTCCTTCAAGTAGTCTTCAAAATCAGTAAGGTGGCAAGGAGTGCGTCCAACTTGTTCTTGCAAATAAACCAAATCACTATATAGATGATAGAGAAAATTGAACTTTCTCTTAATCAACCTTATTACTTTGTCCAACTTTTGGTTATTGGAGGAAATAAAAGTAGATTTGACCTTGGATTTTACCTTCGACACATAAAGAGAGGCTTCATCATCTTTAAGGACCAATTTCCTGCTCTTAGATGCTTAAGAGTAGCTTGCTTTTTGATACTTTATGTCCCCAACAAATAAGCATAAGACTTGGAATGTATGGAATGCATGGACCAATTGAGCTTTGGTTTAATACTCATGTGAATTTTCTTACTCTTAGAGTTTATGGTCTTGGAATTTTCTTACTCTTAGTTTAATACCAATTGAGCTTTAGTTTAATACTCATGTGAATTTTCTTACTCTTGGAATTTATGGTCTTGGAATTTTCTTGCTCTTGGTTTAATACCAATTGAGCTTTGGTTTAATACTCATGTGAATCTTCTTTAAGGATTAATTTCCTGCTCTTGGAATGTATGGCCTTTGTGTTCACTAAATAATTCAGGCATAGGGAGTTGGAGTTTGGGGGAGGGGGTATTTGTTAACAAGGAAGGGTTCATTTTTAGGTGTCAGGGCTTCCACAAATCAATAAATAATAGTGATGTGGGAAGGAAAAAGAAATTGAGCTTTGGTTTAAAACTCATGTGAATCAATTGATGCACAAAGTGCCATTCTCTTTGAATTTTTTTGATTGAGAAGAACACAATAGAGAAAGGCAAGATCTTTTTGGGAGAGTTTCTTATTACCATCTTCTTTACCATAGATGGAGAAGGTAATGATCTTATGCAAGTACCAATGAGGGAAGGTCTTAATGTGTTTGATTGGGGCTATTTTGGGATCATGCCTATCTTCAATAGAGATTTCACTCTAAAACTTAAAATAGTGGAAGAAGAGAGAGGAAATACTAAAGGGTACTCTATCATTAGTTTGAAGGTTAAAAAGAAAGCAAATATATGCATAGGTGATAAAAAGTATTATTTCTTAAAACCTTAAAAACTTAGACCATATTGACATGCTGGAGATTTTCTTACTGAGGGTGACGATGCACATAAATTCTGTTACAATTTTTTCAATGCCCGGTTCAACTCTCCATATGAACTTAACCTATTTTATAAATAAGTGAGAAAATCTTTGATCTCTTTTACGAGATGTAGGGCATTGAGAAGGAAATTAGAAGGAATCTTTTTTGCTGGAATGATCTTATCATTTGCCTTAAATATTTTTTTCCTCCTTAGTGATGCCTTGCATAAGATGAAGAGAGGGTCCCTATAGCCTTGGTAAGAAGGATGTGGCAATTCCCTTGCCTTTTTTTTTTTTTCCCCTAGAGAACTTTCTTAGGGCCATTAGATGGAGATGAAAGGGGTTAGAATAAAGAAGATGAAGATAAATTAAGGGAGAAAAAGTTTAGATGAAAGAGAAAATGAGGAAAGTGAAGGGAAGATGTTTAAGGGGATTTATATAGGCTTAGAGGGGGTGTGATGGGGTTAAATGGTAAAAAATAGCTTAAAATGCCATATATAAGTACATTTTTTGGAATGTAAATGGTTATTACTTAGCAGTTACAAGAAAGTCGCGACTATTATTCCCTTATCATGACCTCAAATTATAAAATTCATGAGTAACGTACCAAAAAACCTTAGAAAGGTGTTAGGTTAAAAATCAAATTTTGAAATTTTAAAAATCGAGATGGTGACCTTAGGTTGTGAACACAAATTTCAAAACATCTAAAATTCGAAAAAAGGTGTGAAAGTAGTGACTGTGACTCCCAGTCTCTATTGTCAATTATAAGCCAATTTTAAAAATTAATGTGAAATGAAATTTTGAGCATATGGCCCAATACTAGTATGATCAAATTGATATTTTGATGATCAATTTATGTATTTGAGCATAGAAAAGCTCAAATGTAAATAAAATTGATCCATCTAACCCATCAAACATAATAATTGCATCATATTTTTGCTAATTGTATCAAGCAAGTCATCGAAGTATATCAACTAATATTGTATGCTGATAATTAGATCTATTTTCACTATAAGGAGTTTCCATCAAGCATCCCAAGTCCCCTCTTCATAAAGTTCATCCTTTTTTCATTAAGATATTTAATAAAAATATTTGTAAGTTGGTGTTTGGTGTCAATAAACTATAACACCACATTACCATTTTGCAAATGATCTCTAAGAAAATGATGCTTAATATTAATGTGTTTGCTTCTTAAATGTTGGATGGGATTATTGCATTTGTGTCGTCACATTTGATGGGAATGTGATCAACATCTTTGCCACAATCCTTAAGTATTGATTCATCTTAAGAACTTAGGTGCAACAAAAACCCATCGCCATATATTCCACTTTAGTTATGGATAAGACAATCAAAACTTACTTCTCACTAAATCAAGAAACTAGATATTCACCAATAAATTAGTATGTTTTAGAAGTGCTCTTTCTATCCAGTAAACTACTAGCATAATCCACATGCAAATAACCAAGAAGACAAAATGATGAATTTCTAGGATAACACAATCCTAAATACAATGTACCATATAAATATTTTTAAAATCCTCTTAACCAAATATAAGTGTGATTCCTCAGGATAAGATTGAAACCTAGCACATAAACAAACACTACATATGATATCAGGTTTAAAAGCAGTAAGGTATAAGAGTGAACCAATCATTCTTTTATACTTCTTTTCATTAATTGGCTTACCCGATTCATCTTTGTTAAGCTTCATTGATGCACTCATTAGAGTTTTAGCTACTTTGCATCCTTTCATGCCAAATCTCTTGAGAAGTTCCTTAATGTATTTGGTTTGAAAATGAAGATACCCTCTTTGGTTTGCTTAATTTGAAAACCAATAAAGAACTTGATCTCACCCATCATGTTCATCTCAAATTCCATAGTCAAACACTTAACAAATTCTTTAAAAGAGATTCATTAAGAGCACCAAATATAATATCATAAACATAAATGTGCACAATAAGTGTATCCTTATTATGCTTTCTCATAAACAATATTATGTCAACCTTGCTTTTTTTAATCATTTTCCAAAAGAAAAGAACTAAGCCTTTCACACCAAGCTCTTGAAGTTGGTTTCAATCCATATAAGGCCTTAGTTAATTTGAAAAAATAGTTAGGAAAATCACGAGATTCAAAACCTAGAGGTTGTTCAACATAAACTTCCTTCTCAATAAAACCATTAAAAAATGCACTCTTCATATCCATTTGAAAAAGTTTAAAGTTCATATGATATGTAAATGCTAAAATAATTATATTGGTCTCTAATATTGCCACGGGGTAAATGTTTCATCATAGTCAATGTCTTCCTCTTGGTTGTAACCTTTTGCAACCAATCTCGCTTTGTTTCTTATGATGAAACCTTGCTCATCTAACTTATTCCTAAACATCTATTTGTAACTTACAACTGGGTGTTCCTTAGGCCTAGGGACAAGTTTCCAAACTTTATTTCTCTCAAATTGGTTCAATTCCTCTTACATAATAATCACCCAACTCTCATTATCAAGAGCCTCATTAATTGACTTTGGCTTAATTTAAGAAAAAAAAGCAAGATTATTATCTAAAGCTTGTAATTGAGCTTTAGTACTTACTTCTTTAGATGTTTCACTAATGATTAGATCTTGGGATGATCCTTGGAATACCTTTAATCTTTGAGGAGTTCTGGAGCTTGATTATCTACTTATTAGAGTTGAGCTTGCTCTTTTTCTTATATTGTCTCATGTTCCTCAAGATCAATCATATTTTCCTTGGGTCTTGAGTTTAACTCTAACTTCTCAAATTCACTTACAAGATCATCAATAAGGGAACCTTTCATAAGATTAGGTTTGTTAGACTCATCAAATACAAAATTCATTGACTCTTTAACTACCCTAAACTTCTTATTAATGACCTAATAAGGTTTATTAGTGGTGGAGTAGCCAAGAAAAATGCCTTAATTAATTTTTAAGGCAAATTTTCCAAGGTTGCCTTGGTATTAAGAACGTAGCATTTGCAACCAAATACTTTAAGGTATGAAATCTTAGGTTTTCTACCATTCCATAACTCATAAGAGGTTTTATTCAAAATGGGTCTTTTGAAAACTAAGTTTGCAATATAACATGCGATATTAATGGCTTCAGCTTAAAAGTAATTGGGTAAGTAGTACTCATTAAGCAATGTTCTTGCCATCTTTACTAATGCCTTATTTTTCCTCTCTACAACACCATCTTGTTATGGTGTCCTTAGAGTAGAAAAGTTATTAGAAATCCCATTTTCTAAATAATAATTTTCAAAACTTTCATTTTGAAAATTTTTTCCATAATCATTCCTAATAGAAGAAATGAAGTATCTTTTTTCATTTTGAACTATTTTGGCAAAACTTTTAAAACACCCAAAGTGTCCATCTTATGAGTAAGAAAGAAGACCTAAGTATAACATCTTAAACTTATGGACAACCATCCTCTAAGCTTATGGGGGCCACTTAGTACAACATTCTTTTTAACTAGTAGGCGCATGTAGGAACCATAAAACCTTAGAATAAGACACCTTTCTTATTTGTATTTTTCTAAATAAAGGTTGAAAATCACCAAAAGAGCTTGTTTAAGTTTTTCCCAAGTAAATACTTGATGTATCCCTTTTCTTTGTTAATGTAAATGCTAATTCCCCTATGTAAATACTTATGTATACCCCACTCCCCACTATGTAAATTACTTTTATATATAAATGCCTTAGTCATCACTATGTAAATACTCATGTATATCCATTCCTTACTAGTATAAAAAAGGATTTCTTTTTATTGTTCATTCTTATTATTAATGTAAATAGATTCCTATGTAAAATTTAATTACCTTTTTGTGTCTCTTTAATTTCTTTCTATAAATATTTGTTTGGGACTTATCTTACCTTGTTTGAAGGACCATACATATTCTTTATCCCATGTTGATAGCTTAATAAGACCACTCCTAAGAAAGAGTCACTATACCTCATGTGCAGGAGAAATAAGATTAGAAGGATCTTTTGTAAATAATGTATGCATTTCATGCATAAATACATAGTTTATTTATTTATGCATCATTCTAATGATCCTTACTTGCAGCCATCATAGCTCCATCAAAACCCTCATGGACGAGAAAAGGAAAAAGGCTAGCTATGAAGAGTAGGACACCTAATAACCTGATTCAAAACCCATAACTATTGATGGAATAAGTAATACCACCAAAATTGATGGAAAGGATGAAAACAAAATTTAGTCAAATGGCTAAAGAATGGGTCACGAAGTAGGTAAATAAGTGCCTCTATGAGATTCTATAAAAAAAGGCACATCTTTTAGTAGGTCTAATAAAGGAAATGATGTAATAACCATTTTCATTTACTAATCATGGCATTCATGTCCAAAAATTCATATGCATAAAGGTTAATTCATCATACATACATAATCCAACATGTATTTAATGTACATAAATGTTAACTAATATTCAAGGCTAGTGACTGATAGACTGAGTGGTGATGAGGCAACCAAGAAGCTTGTAATAAAAAATAAAAAAATGTAACCATAAATAACTAATTCAAATATTGTGAAAGCAACAAACACAAATCGAACACAGAGTTTTTATAGTAGTTCGACAACTTGTCTACTCCTCTCCCTAAGCTCTTACTTAGGCCTATTTGTTATTTTTCTAGGCTCAAGAACAAAACCTTCCCTTTTCTAGGCTAAGGAAGAACCTTCCCTTTTACAAGCTCAGGAATTATATTTCCTTTTACAAACTTAGGAAAAACCTACTCTTTGATATTTTTCTAGGCACAATATCAACCTTTAAAGCTATTAGCAAGGATAGATCTAAGCAGTGTCTATATCTCTTAAATTAGGCAACTAATACATAATTAATTTTTAAGAAAACCTACTCACAAAAAGAATAACAAAAACAAACCTTACCCTACCCAAAATACAAGCAATATGCAAATAGGTTTGCATAAATAATTATAAGGAGATACAAAGATATTCACAATGATTTCTAGCCTTTTTTCTAACCCTTCTAAATTTCAAAAATGCTCATTACATAGCCAAGCTCCGAAACTAGCCATTGGAATAGTTGATGTTATGTCTAATAGCTTTTTTGTAAAACTAGCTATTAGAAATGACAACACCAGTTGTTCTTCATCAACACCCATTGGACTTGTAATGGTAACTTTCAATGCCTTTTGGCTTGGACTACAATGCATGTTGGAGAGAGAACAATGCCCACTGTTCATTTCTAGAAAGATTGAACTTTGAGCTCTACTTTTCAAACCCATTATTCATTTCTAGGAAGATTGAACTTTGAGCTCTACTTTTCAAACTTTGTACAATTGCTTTCCATGTTCGTTGAGCAATTTGCAAAGCCTGTTGGAAACTCCTTCAATACCTGTTGAGAAGGGCCAATGTCTATTTTGAGTTCTAAAAGCTTTAGCTTTGGCTTTGACACTTTTTCTATGCCTGTTGTGAATCTACATTATTTGTCGCTAGCTTAGATCAACGCCTATTGTGAAACTTTAATGTCCATGGCAAGGTTTAGCACAACTCAACTTGGAGCACTTCTCCAACGCTAGTTACAAATGGACAACACACATTGCAAGGTCTAAAAGATTTTAGCAAAAGAACACCATCCAATCAATATCCATTGCACATCCTTCAATGACCATTGCATGGTCCAACACTCAGTGGGAGATGTTCAATGCCCATTGAATTTGCATAACACCTATTGAACTTGTTCTAGCCCTTAAATGTTCATTGGGCCTTAGGGTCACATGTTCTTGAAACATTCGGTCCTTAGCATTCACAATAATCTCCTCTTTTAACGTTCATCGGGTCTGTTTAACATATCAAACAAACATTAAAATACAAACATTAAAACTTCTCTTAGTTTTGTTATAATTTTGTTATCATTCAAAACCATAGTTTTATTATCATTCAAAACAAATCATTCAAAGTAGAAAAGGGAGTCCAATGCCTTTGGGTTACGTGTTCTCTAAACACTCTTGCCTTAGCATTCATAACAATCCTCCCCTTTTTGAATGATGACAAAACCAAGATGCTTTAATACCAAAAATACAAAACTCAAACACATAAAGGATACCAAATGTCGAAACACAAAACTATAAGGAAGATGCCAATCAAAATACATACTAATCAAAATATCCATCTAAGGTTTGATACTAATTATTGGAAGATCCATACAGGGCTTGATACTAAGTATGCTATCTAACGAGCCACATAAGATACCAAATGTTGTACCATATAAGATACCAAGTGCTGGATGTTAAACACATAGAAGATACCAAGTGTTAGGCTATTTACATAAGTGATACCAAACAAAACATTCAAATCATCAAATCAAAGCATCCCAAACTTCTCCCCTCTTTTTGTCATCATGAAAAAAAGACATGTAAAAATTCTCCCCTAAAATAAATGTTCTCCTCTTAACAATCATACAAACATTCTTTCACTAAAATCTAGACCAAGTTCCTTAAAGAAAGGCAAATATGATGATGCCAAAAATACAAAATAAATAGCAAAGGAAAACTCCCCCTATCTTTATGCTTCCTTCTAACAAATCACCCAAGATATTCAAACACAAATTTAGATGACATAACTTGGGGTTACATGTTCTCTTCACAAATTGAGGAAAGAAAAAAATGAAGGATAATTGTTAGGGATTCCTAAACTAAAACTCCTAACTGATACCAAAGTTGGTTTATAAATCAAACTCCACCTCAACAAAAGCATGTTAAATAAAAACAAAAGGAGGAATACAAATACATTATAGTTAATGATACTAATTGATACTAATTGTTATGGTTTCCAAAAATGCAATTCTTTTTTAGAAATTTCAGCTCCTTTTCAAATTTTATAGCTCTAATGACCATTTGATTATCCATTTTAAGTAAAGGGTGAGGAGCTTCCAAACCTGCAAAATTAAACTTTCTTTGGTACCTATTTTCTTTTGGGTCTATGGGGGTTAGCAATATAAATTTGCTCATCTCTTAACCTAGCATAGCATAAGTATGATTTTTGGTCAAAATTTGTATAATAAAAGCATTACCAAATGGATGCTTTCTTAAGCTCTTATGTATAGCATGAGTTAGGTGGCATCCTAAAAGATTGTGCCTAAATCATGATGGAATTTTTGCATTCTTACGATACATGTTTCCATAATTAATGGCATGATTTACTTTTGGCCTGTGAGAGTGAGGATGAAGGTAGCTATGATTATGCACATATGGTTTTTATGTATGCACCTTAGAATGAGTGTGATCATGTGCAAATTTTCTTTTGGGTGTAGAGTGTAGCACATTTTGCCTTCTTGGCTTATGAGATGCATACATATAAGCATGATTAGCCTTTTGCTTAAGCTTTTTAGTGCATGCATGTGCTAGTGTTATGCTTTTAAGCTTTACATTGGCATTAGCCTTTTGTGAAGAGCTTAGTGATTTAACACCATAGACACTAGGTGTTCTAGAAGGTGAAGCTCTAACAAATACACTTTTAGAATTGGAGGAAGAGGCATGTTTATATCCAATGCCATTGTCACACCAACATCTCTTTGAGAGCTCAAAAGTAAATCAAAATTTTTTTGTTCCTTTAGTAAAATTTGAAAGAGAGATTTTCAAGTCCAAAACCTCTTTTTTCAATATGTTAGTTTGTTTAGAAAGAGTTTCATAAAATTTCTTTTTAGAATTTAACTCTTCATTTTCTCTTTCCAAAGCATCTATTTTCATTTTTAAAAATTATCTTCCATTTGAATCCAAAAAAAGTGGTTTTGAAAGTAATTCCTTTTTTTTTTCTTTTCTCAAACATTTAACTTTTTTAAGAAGCTCATCTTTAATTTTAGAAATGGAGGAAATTTCATTTTTCAAAGATCAATATTCATTTCTCAAATTTTTATTTCTATTGAACAATTTGTCCAAATCATTATTTATTGATTGTAGGGCTTCATTAAAATTCTAGCAGAGATGTTCATAGTAAAAAATCTTATTAAGGCCCTAAAATCAACAAAAAATGATCAGGATAAATCTTTTTGTAAGAATAAATTTATGAGAAATGAAAATAGATCTTTGAGAAATGAAATTTCCTCCATTTCTAAAATTAAAGATAAGCTTTTTACAGAAGTTCAATGTCTGAGAAAAGAAAAAGATGAATTACTTTCAAAGCACTTTTCTTGTATTCAAATGAAAGAGAATTTTTTAAAATGAAAATAGATGCTTTGGAAAAAGAAAATGAAGAGTTAAATTCCAAAAAGAAATTTTATGAAACTCTTTCAAAACAAAATGACATTTTCAAAAAGGAGGTTTTGGACTTGAAAAACTCCCTTTCAAATTATACTAAAGGAAAAGAAAAATTGGATTTACTTATAGGCTCTCAAAAATATGTTGGTGTGAAACAATGCATTGGATATTATCATGCCTTTTCCTCCACTTCTTAAATTGTGTTTATTAGAGCTTCACTTTCTAGAGCACCTAGTCTCCAAGGTGTTGCATCACAAAGCTCTTCACAATAGGCTAATGCCAATGCAAAGCCTAAGAGCACAACACTAGAAAAAATGCAAACACTAAAAAAGCCTAAGAAAAAGGCTAATCATGCTTATATGTATGCATCTCATAAGACAAGAAGGCAAAATGTGTTATACTCTACACCAAGAAGAAAAATTGTGCATGATCACACTCATTCTATGGTGCACATACAAAAATCACATGTGCATAATCATAGTTGCTCTCACCTTCACTCTCAGTGGCCAAAGACAAATCTTGCCTTTATTTATAAAACTAAGTATTGTAAAAATACATAGGTTCCTTTATGTTTTAGGCACCAATCTTTTAAGATGCCACCTCACTCATGCTTTACACCATAGCTTAAGAAAGCATTCGTTTGGCAATGCTTTTATTGTGGAAAAATATGGTTATAAAGCATACTTTTGTTATGCTAGGATAAGAGATGAGAATATTTATGCTGCTGACCCCTTTGGACCTAAGAGAAAATGGGTACCAAAGAAAGTTTAATTTTATAGGTTTGGAGGCTCTTCACCCTTTACTTAAAATGGAGAATCAAATAGTGGGTGGAGCTATAGAATTTGAAGAAGAGATAAAGTCTTTGAAAAAGACTTATATTTTTGGAAAAACATAACAATTGGATTCAGATGTAATGTATCTCTTTCCCTCATTTCATTTTTTATATGTGTTTGCTAAGGGGAAGTTTATTTTATGATCCATCATAGGTATCAGTTTGACATTTTAGTTTAGAAATCTCTAACAATTATCCTTCTTTTTTGCTTTCCTCAATTTGTGAAGAGAACATGTAACCCTTAGTTATGTTAACTAAATATGTGTTTCAATATCTTAAGAGATTTATTAGAAGAAAACATAAAGATAGGGGGGGTTTCCTTTGCTGTTTGTTCTGTATTTTTTGTATCATCATGTTTGCCTTGTTTTCTTTAACTTGGTCAATATTTTAGGAAGAGGATGTTTAGATGTTCATAAAGGGGGAACACTTTTTTAAAGTGGATAATTTTTATATGTATTTTTGTCATGATGACAAAAAGGCAGAGAAGTTTTAGATGCTTTGATGATTTGATTGCTTTGTTTGGTATCACTTATGTGCATAGCTTAACACTTGGTATCATCTATGTCTTAAACATCCAAAATGTGACATCCCATTTACTAATCATTAAAATTCTCTCAGTCTATCCATTGTTATTAAAAGACCTGATTTCAATTATTTTTTTACACTATGTCTCTTGTTTACAACATAGTAATTATTTACAAAAAAGTATGCATGGCTAAGCAAACTAAAATACTAATAGACTGCATACTGGCCCAACCTCTATTAGACTACAACACAGAAACTTCGAAATGTAACTGGACACAATCTTTAATCTACTCTTTCTGAAATAAAATGTAATGCAAAAGAGTGAGCTTGCATAATCAGTAAGTAAATGCATAACAATACTTCAATCTCAAATAACATAATGAACATTTAAATATTAATAACTCATAATCATATCCATGCACGAAATAAAGAGTTTTTACTCTTAAATCCCACATAGGCTATCAATATCACTGCCATAAAAGCTTTCAATTTTGGTTGTCACACAGGCTATAGATATCATTGCCACACAGGCTATAGATATCATTGCCACACAGGCTATCGAACATTATTGCCATATAGACTGTTATATTTTATTGCCACACAGGCTATCGAATGTTATTGCCATACAGGCTGTTATATATTATTGCCACATAGACTATAGTTATCATTGCCACACAGACTATCAAATGTTATTGCCACATAAACTGTTATATTTTATTGCCACATAGGCTATAGATATCATTGGCACACAGGCTATCGAATGTTATTGCC
The DNA here is from genome assembly GCA_949677035.1 of Omphalea diandra. Taxonomy (NCBI): domain Eukaryota; kingdom Viridiplantae; phylum Streptophyta; class Magnoliopsida; order Malpighiales; family Euphorbiaceae; genus Omphalea; species Omphalea diandra. The sequence continues at coordinate 13,722 of CATIWR010273142.1, forward strand.
ACACAGGCTATAGATATCATTGTCACACAGGCTATCAAATGTTATTGCCACACAGACTATTATATATCATTGCCATACAGGCTATCAATAGTGTTACTTGCCAACAACATCAAGTAATATTCTTTCAACAAATCAACTATAAATCCACTAAAATTTCAGCAATATAATGACTAATAACAACACTCATAACTTTGGCAGCTCATATCACCACATACTCTTATTTCCAAGTCATAATTTATCAATGTTTTATGAAACTAATTGAATCAAGAGTATAACAATCTTTTCATCAATGCATTCCTCAATATCATCCCATTAAACAACATTTCATTCCATTAAGTATATGTTCATGGCATTTAACCAATCACATGTATATTACCATTAGCTATTTATTTACCTCCTCATTCAAGCTTATTAAGCCATGCATGGTCTGGGCTTATTCCCACTATTATATTCAATGCCTTGAGGACCTATTTCAGTACACCAAATCAATCCATGATGATAAAGTAAGATTTTCATCTTGTTATGCAACTATGGCATGATTTATGCAAGTGAACTTAGTGTTTATGCATATTTTTCTTATATGGTAGCCTGAGCTTGCTATACTCTCACAGCATTAACTCTAGATATACTCATCCAAATTACTTGATTCTTTTTTTCAAACAAACTAGACATATAATGATACAACATATTCAAATTTTAGACCAATATCAAACACACAAAAAATGTGGTGAATTTTTCCTTATTGCAATGCCATCTCAGTCTCAGTAGGTCTTACATTCTTGGGTGTATCTCAAATTGTACAAATACAATTTCAATAATAATATACCATCAATTTCAAACAAACAAAGCAACATTTTTAATGTTTTACTCATTGTCTAATTCAGCCTATAAAGTCACCAAAACAAAGGACCAAATCTCAAGTTGAGTAGGTTTGTAACTTGTTGACAAATAGTCATGATAAATGGAAAATATCTTAACAACCATGCTGGATTTAGCAAAAATATTTCATAGGAATGTAGATCAGACATAAATATACAACTTTAAAGTCTAGAACATCATCAAATTCTAAATCTATGGCCATCAAATGCATGGAAAACAGAATTAGAAGAAAAGTGAGATTTCATCCAAGTGCAGGGTCAGTCCCAATCAATGAGCCATATCTCTTTCCACACAACAAATCAATCAAAACTAATTTACAGGTATTTATAGGTGATATAAAGCAACAAATTTCATGTTTTTTGGTTTTGTCAAAATCAGAACATAAGGCCATCCAAATATAAGAAAACAAAAAGACTGAGGTTATTTCAGTTGGTTGTGAACCAGCCCTAATGAAGGAGCCATATCTCCTCACACACACAAAATCAAGCAAAACTGTTTCATATGAATTTATATAAGACATAAAGCTACAAATTTAATTATTTGCACTTTCCCTACTTCTTCTTCTAGGGTTATGAAATCATGGGTACAAAATTTTGCTCTAACAGTAAAATCAATACAATCAACTCTTGTTCTCTTGAATTTCAACTTCCATCCAAAAGTTCTATCTTAAATACTCCATAATTCTCACTAACCATGCATGAAATTTCATGAGGGGTTAATTGCATGTTAAAAGAAGATAAATTAACTTACCTAATGTCCCAGAATTAGAAAACCTTAGGATTCTTTCCTAGGCTGCTCACTCTTCTTCCTCTCCTCCTCCTCCTCCTCCTTCTTCCTTCCTTTCTTTCTTCCTTAGCTCTCTCTTTGTTTCGCTGTACCTCACATCTAACCTCTCAATTTTGATCCTAAATGGTTAAAAATTACACTTGTAAGCCTATTACAATAAGGCAAAAGCATGGTGTTTCATTTCTATTGGTTGGAAGTTCACTTTTCCTCTTTTAATCGCACCTTCATCCATCTTCTAATCCCTAGATGCTCCTTATACTTTTAAATAAGCTCTAAAATACCATTATTCATGATACTATAACTTGCACACAATATAAGATAATTTTTCATGCAACCATACAAACATTACATATATGTTGAAGTCTCCTAAATGCAATGGTGCAAGTGTCATTGTCGTGCTTATCTAATTCACATGTCTTAACAATCATTTATCCAATGCATATATTCAAATATAATGTAATTAAAATGCATATGATTTGTGCTGAAGATGTTACAATTCTCTCGCTCTTATAGAAATTTTATCCACAAAATTTTACTTACTATAACTTTAGAATAGATAGGGATGTTGTCGTCTCATATGTTCCTCTACTTCCCAAGTAGCCTCCTTAGGTGAGTGATGGCTCCAACTTACTTTAACCATGGGTATCACTCAATTCCTTAACTATTTTACTTGATCAAGAATTTCAATTGGTTGTTCATGATAAGCCATATATCAGACAATTCAATCTCTAGCTTTGATAATACATGGCTAGGATCATACCGATACCTCCGAAGCATATAAACATGGAACACATCATGCATCTTAGATAATTCTAGTCGTAATGCCAATCGATATGCCAAAGGCCCAATTCTCTTTATGATCTCATATGGCCCAATGTACCTTGGACTCAACTTCCCTATTTACCAAACCTAATAATGCCTTTCCATGGTGAAACTTTCAAAAATACGTTATCTCTAACTTGATATTCCATTTCTCGTCTATGTTTATCAATATACCATTTTTGCCTATCTTGAGCAGCTTGCAAACATCTTCTGACTATTTGGATTTTGGTCACTGTATCTTATACCATATTGGGAACCTCTAACTATCTCATCGCTTCAACATCCTAAAAATTAGACTTCTACATTTCCTCCCATATAAAGCTTCATATGGTACCATACCAATACTGGAGTTATAGCTACTATTATATGTGAATTCCATTAATAGTAAATGATCATCCCAATTGCCTTTGAATTCTAACACACAAGCTCACATCCTATCCTTTATTATCTAAATAGTCCTCTCTGATTGATCATCAGTCAGTGGGTAAAAAGCAGTGCTAAAATTCAAATGAATACACAAGGCTATTTGTAAGTTGTTCCAAAAATGAGAAGTGAATCGAGGATCTCTATCTGACACAATAGAAATAGGAATTCCATGTAATCTCAGAATCTCAACAACATATATTTTAGCCAGTCTATGAAGTGAATTTGTTTGTCGTATAGGCAAGAAGTGTGCAGAGTTTGTGAGTCTATCTACAATAACCCAAACAATATTATGCCTTTTTCTGGTGTCTGAGGCAAACCAATAACAAAATCCATTAAAATTTTCTCCCGTTTCCATATGTGAATAGATAAAGGATGCAACTTACCTGCTGGTACTTGATTTTCTACCTTGATCACTTCGTAGGTTAAATATCTCGATACAAACTCATATATATCTTTCTTTATCATTGACCATAAAAAATGTGACCATAGGTTTCTATAAATTTTTGTACTTCCAGGGTGTATAACATATGGTGCTTTGTGTGCCTCTTGCATAATCTCTGGTCTCAAACCATCAACATCTAGTACACAGACTCGACTACCCATCACTATCATCCCATCATCTCTAATCGAAAAATTAGTCTTCTTACCTTCCTATATCTTCTATAGCATTTTCTATAAATATGGATCCTTCATTTGAACTTTTCTAATTTTGTCATCTGTCAAAGGCTTTAACTGAAGAGTAGCTATTAAAGCTGTCACATTCTCAATCTTAAATTTTACATTTAAAGCATAAAGATTAACTAAGGATGTCAAATTATAACCAACCATATCGGCAATAACATCTAAGGCTTTTCAGCTCAAAGAATCAACAACAACATTAGCCTTACCCAGATCATAATCAATAGTGCAATCATAGTCCTTCAATAATTCTATCCATCTTCTCTGCCTTAGGTTCAATTATCTTTGTGTTGGAATATATTTTAAGCTTTTATGATTTGTCAGAATTGGAAATGTCTCTTCATATAAGTAATGCCTCTAAATTTTTAAGGCATGGACAATGGCTGATAACTCCAAGTCATATGTAGGATAATTCAGCTCATGAGGCCTTAGCTGTCGAGAAGCATAAGCTATCACTTTTCCATGCTGCATCAATACACAACCTACCCTCCGTCCTAATGCTTTAGTGTACATTACAAATCCACCATTTGTTGATGGTAATGTCAATATTGATGTCGTAGGCAATCTCTTTTTTTTTTTTTTAGTTCCTCAAAACTTTGATGACATTGATCATCCCATTTAAATGCTACATTCTTCCGTAATAATTTTGTTAATGGCCCAACAAGAATGGAGAATCCTTTCATAATTCATCTATAATAACCAAACCCAAGAAAACTACGTACTTCTAATACATTTTTGGGTGGATCCCACTTTAAAATGGCTTTCACCTTAGTTGGATCAGGTTGAACACCATGTATAGACACAATATGCCCTAAAAAGACCACTTGTTCCATCTAAAAGTTGCATTTCTTCAATTTGGCGTATAATTGTTTTTCCTTTAAGATATGCAATATGATTCTCAATTGTTGCTCGGGCTCCTCATTATTTTGTGAGCATATGAGAATGTCATAAATGAACACAATTACAAACTGATCAAGATATTGTTGGAAGGTACGATTCATTAATGAAATAAATGTTACTGGTGCATTAGTTAACCCAAAAGGTATAACAAGAAACTCACAGTGACCGTACCTAGTATGAAAAGCAGTTTTTAAAATGTCTGGCTCAACAACCCTCAACTACCAAAACCCAGATCTCAAATCAATTTTTGAAAATACAGGTGCTCCTCGAAGTTAGTCAAGCAAATCATCAATTCTCGATAAAGGATATTTATTCTTTACTATTACTCGATTCAGTTGCCTATAATTGATACACAATCACATACTCCCATCCTTTTTCTTTACAAATAACACTGGTACCCCCCCAAGGAGATGTAATAGGTCAAATGAAACCTTTTTCCTATAATTCTTCCAACTATTTCTTTAATTCTTAGAACTCCGCTATTGTCATTTGGTATGATGTAATAGATATAGGTGACACTCCTAGTAAGGTCTCAATATTAAAATCAACTTCTCTATTTGGTGGTAAATCAGACAAGTCATCAAGAAATACTTTTAGAAACTCTCTCATTATAGAAATGTCTGTTAACCTTAGATTAGAAACATTAGTTTCCACTACACTAACTAGAAATGCATCACAACTTTTTTTTTAATTAATTAAAATTCTTGAATACTTGAGGTTAAACAAATTGGAACAGTTTTGTGCTCCCTAACAATTGTAACTCTTTAATTGGCCTGAAGATTTGATTATCAACTCTTTAGTATGACAATCTAGAGAATCCATACCTAGAATAACATCAAATTCCTTAAAATTCATAAATATCAAATTTGTAGGTAGCATGACACCATACACTAGCACTGGATAATTTCTACACACTTTGTTTCTACTTATGTCATAAACATTCTCCCCACAACTACTTGAGACTCTCCTCTAATTATACTTGTCATTGGGCAATCTTGGCTTATATGGTCTGACTGTCTATTAGTATTAGGTCCTTAACACTCTCCAAAATGAGTTCTTCCATGAATATTAAAAATTGAGGTGACACTTCTCCCCATTA
>CATIWR010273148.1:0-10558 GCA_949677035.1 Omphalea diandra
CGAAATTTATACAAGTGCATTAAGATATATGTGATCATATTTGATATAATTGAAAATAAATTTTCAAATGGGTTACGTTCAAACCTTGAAATTACATGAAATTGAATGAAATGAGGTATAAGTTGAGAATTATAAAACATAATGATAGTTGCTCGTGTATGATGTAATTATATGTAAAACAATGAGTTTAGATCGTGAATGGATTTGTTGGTCCTGGATTGTGAGGTAACTCAAGAGGATGGTGAATTGAGTTGTAAACAAAAACAAAAACAACAACAGAAACAGCAGAAGTCATAAATAAAAATGAACATACATTTTATAGTGGTTCAACAACGTGCCTACTCCACTCCTCAAGTTTCACTTAGACCTTTCTATTCCTTTTGTAGACTCAGGAGGAACCTTTCCCTTTTCAAGGCTTAAGGATAACATTCCCTTTTACAGGCTCAAGAAGAACCTTCCCTTTTACAGGCTCAAGGACAACATTTTTCTTGGTATTTTTCTAAACACAATAGCAATATTTACAACCATTAGTAAGGATAGATCCAAGTAGTGTCAACGCCTTTTAAATCAGGCAGTAAATACACTATTAATGCCCAAGAAAATCTACTCTTAAAAGAAGTCACAAAGTAATCTCACTCAACCCAAAATATAAGCAACACCTAAGAACGTTTGCACAAAGACTTGCTAAAAATTCTCTAAATATTTACAAATATTCTACAAACTTTCTAACTTGTTTCTAGTCTTTAAAAAATGCTCCTTATATAGCTAAGCTCCAAAACTAGCCATTGGAACAATTGATATTAAGTCTGACAATTTTTCTACAAAACTAGCAATAACAGGAGACAACACTCGTTGTTCTTCATCAACCCTCATTGAACTTGTAATGGTTACTTTCAGTGCCCATTCTCCATCATTCAACATTTGTTGACTTTGACTACAATGCATATTAGAGCAAGAACAAGTCTTGTTGTTCATTTCCAAAAAGCTTAAACTTTGTGCTATATTTTTCAAACTTTGCACAGTTGTTTTCCATGTGCATTAAGCAATTTGCGATGCCCGTTAGAAACTCCTTCAATGTCTATTAAGAAGGGCCAATGCCCATTTCAAGTTCTAGAAGCTTTAGCTCAAGCTTAGACATTTTTTCAATGCCTATTGTGAAAATGCAACGTTTGTTATTAAGGTAAGGACAATGCCCATTGCAAAAATACAATGCCTGTTAAGAGGTTCAATGTGCACAACTATGCCTGGCTAATTGTCTAATGCCCCAACACTTATTGATAAAGTTTCAGTGCATGTTGAATCATCTAACGTTCATGGCAATGTGTAGAATGCAAGGCTCGTTTTATACCAATTGTTCAATGCTTGTTTAATGTCCGTAACTACACCTTTTATATAAAAACACTTGCGGTCACATATCTTCTAAGCATTTATATCATTCTCCCTCAACATTTGCTCCCTGAAGGATACAAAAACACTAAAATATAAACATTAGAATTTCTCAAGGTTTTGTCCTTGTTTTGTTGTCATTTAAAACACATCAATCAAAGTAGAGAAGTAATGTTAATGCCTTGGGGTCATGTTCTTAAAACATTTTTCCCCTTGACATAACATTTTCCCCCATTTTTGAATGATGACAAAATAAAGATGCTTTGAAACCAAAAATACAAACCTTAAATGCACAAATGATGCCAAATATTTAAACAAAAAACTACAAAAAAGATACTAAACAAAACACATACCAATCAAAATATCCATATAAGGCTTAATACCAAATATACCACATAAGATACCAAATGTTAGATGTTAAAAATATAAATGATACCAAGTGTTATGCTATGCAAATAAGTGATACCAAACAAAGCAATCAAATTATCCAATCACAACATCCAAAACTTCTCCCCCTTTTTGTCATCATGACAAAAAGGTATACAAAAATTATCCCTTTAAAAAAAATGTTCTCCCTTTTACAAACATACAAACTTTCTCTTTCTAAAATCTAAACCAACTTCCTCAAAATAAATAAAGCAAACATGATGGTGCCAAAATATAAAATAGTTAGAAAAGGAAAACTCCCCCTATTTATATGCTTCCTTCTAACAAATCTCCCAAGATATTCAAACACAAATTCAGTTGACATAACTTAGGGTTACATGTTTTCTTCACAAATTAAGGAAAGCAAGAAAGGAAGGACAGTTACTAGAGATTTCTAAATTTAAAACTCCAAACTGATACAAATGATGGTTTAAAGTTCAAACTCTCCCTCAACAAAAGCATGTTAAATAAAATAAAAAAGAGCTATAGAGATACATTAAAGTTAATGATTTCCAAAAATACAAATTTCTCTTTAAAATCTATAGCTATAATCACCATTTGATTCTCCATTTTGAGTAAGGGTTAGGAGCCTCCAAACCACAAAATTAAAATTTTTTTGGTACCCATTTTCTCTTAGGTCCATTGGGGTTAGCAATATAAACATGCTCATTTCTCAACCTAACATAACAAAAGTATGCTTTATGACCATATTTTCCACAATAAAAGCATTGTTAAACGAATGCTTTCTTTAGCTCAATTGCAGAGCAAATGTGAGGTGGCGTCCTGAAAGATTGGTGTTTAAAACGTGAAGAAACTTGTCTATTCTTATAATACTTGATTCCATAAATGAAGGCATGATTTGCCTTTGGCCTGTAAGAGTGAGGTGACAACATCTATGACTATGCATTTGTGATTTTGATGAAGGTGAGGGAGAGCTTTGGTAGAAGCTCTCACAAACTTTGGCTTTGAAGTGGAAGGTTTAGAATGATCAAAGCCTAAGCCATGTCTATCTCTTGAAGTCTTTTGAAATCCCAAAATAAGATCAATTTTTTCTTTTCCTTTTGTAAAAGAGGCAAGTGAATCCTTCAAAGTTGAGATCTCTTTATTGAGACTCTCATTTTGTGAAGACAAAATTTCATAAAATTTCTCTTCTTAGTTCAAAGCCTCATTTTCCTTTTTTAATAGCTTAAAACTTTTCATTAGTTCCACTAATTCAGTTTTCAAAATTTTGTTTCTTTCAAAGCTTTTGTCATGATCATTGTTGGTGGACTTTAGGGCCTCAATAAGATTTTTAACAATAAATAAGTTTTCTAACTCTTGATCATCCTCATCTAAATCACTATTAAAAAAGCTAGAACATACTTGTTTTGAGAAGCTCTTCTCTAAGGCCATGAGGCAGATATTGGTTCTTTCTCTTCTCCCAGTCTTTGACTTTTTTTCAACCTCACTTAGTTCAGATACACTATAGTCATCTTAAATGGCTTTATAGGTTTTCATTCTTCTTGTCCTTCTTCTCAACTTTGGCTTTTAGGTAGTCTACTTTCATGTGCCCAAGCCTTCTACATTTATAGCATTTAAATTGCTCAAGCTTACCTTTACCCTTCTTCTTCAGCATCTTTCTGAAGTTATTAGTTAGGAGGGCTATTTGCTCTTCATCCAGCTCTTCATCATTTGAGCTATGGCATTTAGAAGTAGCTTTAAGTGTTATCTCGATCTTTTTCTTATTTGCATCCTTAGATGTGGGTAGAACTTCTTTATTCAAGCTCATCTAATAGTCAACGAGATTTTCTAGCAGCTCATCAAATGGCATGGTCTTCAAATCCTTTGAATCCTTAAGAGAGGTGACCATGCCAAGCCACTCCTTAGGTAGACACCTTAAATCCTTCTTCACAAGCCCCTTATTGGTGAATGTCTTCTTAAGAACCTTCATTTCTCTAACAATCTCAATGAACCAATCATACATTCTTGAGTTTGTTTCATCAAGCTTCATAAAGAAGGTTTCAAACTAACAAATAAGGTATCCATCTTATTTTCTTTGACCTATTTTGTTCCCTCATATGTGATCTCCAACGCTTCTTAGATTCCCTTGATAGTTGACTTCATGCTCACTTTATTGTACTCATTTTTGCTTAAGGCACAAAATAACATGTGGATGGCCTTGTCATTGTTAGCAACTTGATTTTTTCTCTATCAAACATCTCATCAATGTCTTTCTCTATTTGAGTCCCATCGGTAAGTGTTTTCATTAGTGTATGGACCTTTCTATATAATTCTCCATAATTCAATGGATTCAAATCTAAGAAAGTAGTACATTATACTTTTCCAATACTAGTAGTATGTTCTATTAAAGAAGAGAGGTCTAACAATTGAGTATCCTTCTAGTCTACGCTTATTTTCGGGCTGTCATGATAATATACCTATTGCAATTAAACTTTAATAGAGGTTAGGCTTTGATATCAATTGTTGGTCCTAGATGGTAAGGCAAGCCAAAAGGAGGTGAATTGGGTTGTAAACAAAAACACAAATAACTACAAAAATAACAGACATCACAAATAAAAATAAACATAAAGATTTTATAGTGGTTTGGCAATGTGCCTACTCTACTCCCTAAGTTTTGACTTAGGCCTTTTGATTCCTTTTGCAGGCTCAGGAATAATCTTTCCCTTTTTAAGGCTCAAGGGCAACCTTTTCTTTTATAGGCTCAGGAAGAACCTTTCCTTTTTATAGGTTTAAGGATAACCATTCCCTTGGTATTTTTCTAGATACAATACCAACCTTTATAAACACTAACAAGGATAGATTCAAATAGTGTCAATGCCTCTTAAATCAGGCAGTAAATATACTATTAATGCTCAAGAAAACCAACTCTTAAAAAGAATAACAAGGTAATCTTACTCTACCCAAAAATTATAGCAACACTTAAAAATGTTTGCATAAAGACTTGCTAAAAGTTCTCTAAATGTTTATAAATATTCTCTAAACTTTCTAACTTATTTATAGTCTTCAAAAATACTCCCTATATAGCCAAACTCCAAAACTAGCCATTTGAATAATTTATGTTAAGTTTGATAGGTTTTCTATAAAACAAGTCGTTAGAGGAGACAACACTAGTTGTTCTTCATCAACCTCGTTAAACATGTAATGGTTGCTTTCCATGTTTGTTCTCCATTATTCAATGCTTTTTGGCTTTGACTATAATGCTTATTGTAGCAGGAACAATGTATGTTATTCATTTCTAAAAAGCTTAAACTTTGAGCTTTGTTTTTCAAACTTTGCAAAGTTGCTTTCCATGTCCATTGAGCAATTCGTAATGCCCATTGAAAACTCCTTTAACGCCTGTTGAGAAGGGCCAACACTTGTTTCAAGTTCTGGAAGGTTTAGAAGCTTGGACACTTTTTCAACGCCTATTGCGAAAATGCAACATCTATTATGAGGGTAAGATTAATGGCCATTGCGAGGTTCAATATGCATAGCTATGTCTGACCAACTGTCCAATACCCCAATGTTTGTTGGTGAATTTTCAATGCCCATTGAATCATCTAACACTCATGGCGATATCCAAAATGCATAGCTCGTGCCATACCAATTATCTAACGTCTATTGAATGTTCACAACTTCACCTCTTATATAAAAACATTTGGGGTCACATATCCTCCAAGCATTCATAACACTCTCCCCCAATATTTTCTCCCTAATAGATATAAAAACACTAAAATACAAACAATAAAACTTCTTAAGGTTTTGTCCTTATTTTGTTATCATTTAAAACACATCATTTAATGTAGAGAAGTAATGCCAATGCCTTAGGGTCACAAGTTCCTCAAACATTTTCCTCCTTGATGCAATATTATAAGCTAAAAGATGGGCTATTAAATTTCAAATTTTAGAAGGCATAAAAAATTTTATATTATTTGCATATGGACATCTAGATGTGGATGTGAATAAAATAAGATGTCCATGTAATCATTGAATTGTCAAAATTGATGATTTGATGATGTAGATACAATTAAATAACATCTAGCTATATATGGATTTATACCTGATTGTTATTGATGGATTAGACATGGTGAACCATATATGAAAGCATATTTGAGCAAATCTATTATTGTGGAAGAAGTAGGCTTTTATGTAATGGTGGAATATGAATCTCATAAAACATACCATGAAATAATAATAAATGTTGCTCATCTAGAATTTCATGCAATTAATGGAAATGAAGCACCAAATATTGAAGTGCAACATTTTTATAACATGCTACGTGCAACAAATAATGAAGTATGACCTATATGTCCTACCCCATTCACTTTACTCGATTCTTGAACATTAATGTTGAACATCATATATCTGAAAGGTGTTATGATGGCATATGCCAATCGACGCAAGAGTTGTTACCTATGGATAATGTTATGATGGAGAACTTCTATAAAACAAAAAATATTAGTGGAAGAAAAGGGTTACCCATAGAAAAGATTCATTGTTGTAAGAATGGTTGTATGATTTATTAGGAATAAAAAAAATGAGTTAAGTAGTTGTAAGTTTTGAAAGTTTTCTCGTTAAGGGAAGAATGTTCAGGGAACATGTAACTCAAGGCATTTGACTCACTTCTCTGCTTTGAAAGATGTGCTTTAAATGATAACAAAACTAAGAGAAGTTTTACTGTTTTGTAATTTAGTGTTTGTTTGATGTTTTGAATAGATTTGATGAATGTCAAAAGGGGAGATTGTTGTGAACCCAAGTCTTGAAAAACATTAAAGGGCCAGAATAAATTCAATGGGCATTGAACATCTCTCAACAAGCATTGGACCATTCCAACAGCATTGAAGGTTGTATAATGGACATTGAATTGATGTTGCTCTTTTGGTAAAGTCTTTTAGACCTAGCAACGGGCATTATCCCTTTGCAATAGGTGTTGGAGAAGTTCTCCAGGTTGAGCTATGTTACACCTCGCTACGAAAGTTGAAGTTTTAATGGGCATTGATTTGAGCTAGCAACCATAGGCATGGGAAAAAATATCCAAGCCTGAGCTAAAGCTTTTGGAACCTAAAATGGGCATTGGCCCTTCTCAATAGGTATTAAAGGAGCTTCCAATAGGCATTGCAAATTACTCGATGAGCATGGAAACCTACTATGCAAAGTTAGGAAAAATAGAGCATGAAGGTAAAAGCTTTTTGTAGATGAACAATAGGCATTGTTTTGTCTCCAACGGGCATTGTTCTCTCTCTAATAGGCATTATAGTAAAAGCCAACAAGTGTTGAAAGACATTCAATGGGCATTGAAAGTAATCATTATAAGTTCCATGAGTATTGATGAAGAACAACGGATGTTGTCACCTCTAATGACTAGTTTTGAAGAAAAGCTGTCAAACACAACATTAATTATCTCAACGGCTAGTTTCAGAGCTTGGCTATATAAGGAGCATTTTGGGAGTTTAGAAAGGTTAAGAAAAATGCTAGAAAATATTATAAACAAGTGTGAACAACTTTGTAACTCTTTATGCAAACCTTTTTTGGTGTTGCTTTGTATTTGGGTAGAGTGAGTTTGTTTTTGTTACTATTTTGAGAGTAAGTTTTCTTGAGCAATAATTGTGTATTAGCTGCCTATTTGAGAGGCATAGAGACTGCTTGGATTTTTCCTTATTGGTGGTTATAAAGGTTGGTATTGTGCCTAAAAAAATAATAAGGTAGGTTCTTATTGAGCCTATAAAAGGAAAGGTTACCTTGAGCCTATAAAAGCAAAGCTTCTTCTTGAGCCTATAAAAGGAAAGATTGTTCCTGAGCTTAAAAAGGAATCAATAGGCCTAAGTGAAAACATGGGGAGTAAAGTAGATAAGTTACTAAACCACTATAAAAATCCTTTTGTTGATTTTTGTGTTTGTTTTTAGTTTTTGTTTATAACTCATTTCACACCTCTAATGGGTTGCCACATTGCCACTTAGCCCAATAATTATTATCAAAGCCTAACCACTTTTGAAGTTTAAGTGCAAGAGGGACACAATCATGGCAGCCGAATATGAGCATGGACTAAAAGGACAATCAGTTGTGAGAGCTCCATTCAATGGAGCCGACTACCAATATTGAAATAACATAATATATTACTTTCTTAGGTCTGAATACTTTGAGTTATGGAGAATTATAGAGAAAGGTCCATACACTCCAATGAAAACACTTGCCAATAGGACTCAAATAGAAAAGGCCATTGATGAGATGAATAAGAAAGAAAAAAAAAAGGCAAGTTGCTAATAATGGCAAGGCCATCCATATGCTTTTTTGTGCCTTAAGCAGAAGTGAGTACAATAAGGTGAGCATGAAGTCAACTACCAAGGAAATTTAGGAGGCTTCAGAGATCACACATTAGGGAACAAATAATGTCAAAGAACATAAGATGGAGACCCTCATCTATCATTATGAAATTTTTCTTATAAAGCCTGATGAAATAATCTCAAGAATGAATGATTGGTTCATTGAGATTGTTGGAGAAATAAAGGCTCTTTGGAAAACATTCACTAATGAAGAACTTATGAAGAAAGTTCTAAGGTGTCTGCCTAAGGAGTTGCTTGGCAATGTCACCTCACTCAAAGACTCAAAGGACTTAAAGATCATACCACTTGATGAGCTATTGGGAAATCTAATTGACTATAAGATGAACCATAATAGAAAAGCTCCACCCATATTTGAGGATACAAATAAGAAGAACATTGGAATAGCTCTCTAAGCTACCTCTAAATGTCATAGTTGAGATGATAATGAAGAGCTAGATGAATAGCAAATATCCCTCTTAATAAATAAATTTAGAAGGATGTTGAAGAAAAAGCGTAAGGGCAAGCTTGAGTAGGTTGAATGTTGTGGATTTAGAAGGCTTGGCCACATAAAAGTAGATTACCCAAAAGCCAGAGCTGAAAAGAAGGACAAGAAGAAGAAGAAAGGTTATAAAGTTACTTAGGATGACTCTAGTGCAACTGAACTAAGTGAGTATGAAGAAAAATAGAGGATGAGAAGAAGAGAAAGAACCAATCTCTGCCTCATGGCCTTAAAGGAGTGCTCTTTAAAATAGAAATGTCCTAAATCTTTTAATAGTGATTTAGATGAGGATGATCAAGAGTTAAAAGACATGTTTACTATTGATAATCTTATTGAAGCCTAAAATCCACCAACAATGATCTTGATAAAAGTTTTGAAAAAAAAAAAACAAAAGCTTGAAAGTTGAATTGGTGGAACTAAATAAAAGTTTTGAGCTTTTACAAAAAGAAAATGAGGCTTTGAACGAAGAAAAGAAATTTTATAAATGTTATTTTCTCAAGGTGAGAGTCTCAAGAAAGAGATCTTAACTTTGAATAATTCACTTGCCTCTTTTACAAAAGGAAAAGAGAAATTTGATTTATTTTAGGCTCTCAAAAAACTTCAAGAGATAGACATGGCTTAGTATTTGATCATTCTAAACATTCCGCTTCTAAACCAAAATTTGTGAGAGCTACTGTAATAACCGTATTCATATTTGCTCTGATACCACTAAATGTAACAACCAATTGCGTTTACCAATAAATGTAATGACCACATGTGTTTACAAATCATGTTGCTCTGATACTAATAACTGTAACAACCATTGATACCACTGAATGTTAGCATTTTTTTTTTTTTGCTACCATAATCTGTAATGCTACAATCGGTACCTATCAGAGCACTCAACATCTGGGATTTGCTTATCGGCCCCGCGATGTCATATACACTGGGATTTTCATGTATGCTCCGCGTATGCTTAAGCCCTCTTTGATACCAAAACTGTAACATCTAAATTCATTTGTCAAACCAATAACTGTGACATCCATTGTTCTCATTTGTAAATCAACTTTGATACCACTAATTATAACGTCACAACGTGGCTACAGCTGGTACCTATCAGAGCACTCAACATCCGAGATTTGCCCATTGGCCCTGTGATGTCATACACACCGGGATTTGCACATCTACCCCGTGTGTGCTTGAATCCTCTGATACCGCCAACGGTAACTATTGTCTTCAGTTACAAATCATGGCAATTCATGTTCAGGAATGCATACATATTAAGGTTTATTCATCATACATATATAATCCCATATGTATTTAATGTACACATGTGTTAACTAATGTCAGGACTAGTTACCATAACTAGTTCCTATCAAATGTATGTACATGACGTAAGGAGAGAGTTGGAATTTAGCCGACGACCTGTGTTCCATGTGTCTCTATGCAAAACTTTATGTACCAAAGTGCCCAAAGTCTATGCTTCAGTATCTAAAAAATAATTGAGATTCGGTGAGTCGCGACTCAATGAATAAAAACAATAATCAAATTCTCATGGCATAATCCATAATCAAATATCATCAAGATACATTGCAAGTATAACAATTGACTATGCAAGTGCAAATGCAATAGCTTTATTTTTGTCGTGATTGAGCAAGGCAAACATTGCTCCCGAGATATTCATGTGATTCATGTAACATATGATTTGGGACCTATTGGTCCATCTTCTTGTAATTTGCAAGTGTTTGACAAGTCAGTCACAACGCTCCTTTTAGTTCCATATGCAAGTGTTTATTCACAAATGATATGCCAAGTAATCATTAAGAGCATTTGATTCTCACTTAACATGTAACAAGTCAATCATATATACATGTAATAGAACATAATCATATTATTCCCATGTAACATGTAACAATTCAATCATTCTCACTTGACTTATATTTTCATGTAACATGTAACAATTCAATCA
>CATIWR010273164.1:0-36983 GCA_949677035.1 Omphalea diandra
TATGTGAGTTGATATTGTTGGGTGTGAGCATTGAACACCATTGTTATTGGGTTTGAGAGTTAGCCTAACTAAAAAATTTTTACAACAGGTGAAGTATGAGCCTTTGGGAAAACACTAAAGAGGTTTTTGTATAAGCTTTAAAACACAAGTTGTATGGTTGTGTGTGAGCCATAAAACACAAAGTGTACAAGTTTGGTGTGAGCTTAGAAACATCATTTAGTGTTAGTGGAACACCTAATTGTGAGGAATTAGGGAGTGGATGTAGGGTTCGTTAACACCTAAACCACTATAAAATATTGTATGTTCACTTTTCCTCCTACTTCTTATATTTTCTTATTCTTTACCTTCCTTTTAAATTTTTAAATTCCTCATCAATTCAACCCCCGCTTCTTGGTGCTCAAGGGCCAACGCAACACTTGTAAAATCAAGTAGATTGGAGATGTATATGATAGAATGAGAGCTCTTCATGATGAAAGAAAAATTAAAGCATCACTGACATGATAAATAGACTCCTCTCTATTGTCACAAACATAGAAAGGTTTGGAAAAATTCTCATAAACCATGAGGTAAACACTAAAATTCTTAAATTTCTTCCTCTTGAGAAGTTTGGTGCTAGAGTTTGTATGATGCAAGCATAAGAAGCAAGCCCAAGATCCATTTTAAATCTAAGTTCCAATAAAAAGAGGAAGACTTAAAAGGTTTAAAGAAGTTATTAGAGCCTTTGTGCAAGAGAAGATAACACATGGACTTAGCCTAATTAAAGAGGAAAACAAGATGGAGCATTCAGCCTGAGAAAGTCCACTTAAGGTATTTATTAGCTCCATTAGTAGGCTTTATCCAAGCCCAAACAAGGCCCAAATAAATTAAATTTTAGTTCGAAAACTTTTAATGGGCCTCTATTGAAAAGTCCAACAAATCTAGCTCAAGTTTAAAATTTGAGTTTAGAACAAGATTTGTTAGGATAAAATAAGCTTAACTAGTTTAACTAGTTAGCTTGTGTCTTAAAGACAAGCTTTTGTCCAAGAATAAACATGTCTCAAATTAGTAATCACATGTTTTAAAGACAAGGTGAGTTTAAGACATAATTATTTTAAGACAAAACTTAGTAATCTTAAAACAAAGCTTGAGATATTTGGACAAGATAAGATCTTTCAAGAGTAGCAAGATTCTCAAATTTTCTTTAAGATTTATTCAAGATTCACTAAGATTTGCAAGATTCTCTAAAGATATTCTAAGATTTGCAAGGACTTCCAATTTTTTTTTCATTGGCTGAATTATCTTCTTCTTTAGTTAGGATTTTTAGTTAGCTATTTATCTTTATATGAAACCTGAAATAAAGGTGTTTGATTGAATCTTGATGGCTAATGTGTTGTGAATGCTAAGGGGAGAATGTTTGGAGAACATGTAACCTCAAGGCATTAGACTCACTCCTATACTCTGAATGTGTTTTGAATAATAATAAAACTATTATTTTAAAGGATAAGCACAACACTAGCACATGCATACACTAAAAAGCCTAAGCATGCTTATATGTATGCATTTCATAAGCGAAGAAGGCAAAATGTGCTAAACTTTGCACCTAGAAGAAAAATTACATGTGATCACACTCACTCTAGGGTGCATATGCAAAAGCCTTTTGCGCATGATCATAATTGATCACATGCACACTCTCACAGGCCAAAGGCAAATCATGTCTTTATTTATGGAACTAGGAATGATAAAAATGCAAGGGTTCCTTCACTTTTTAGGCACCAATCTTTTAGGAAGCCACCTCACACTTGCTCTACACAAAAGCTTAAGAAAGCATTCATTTGGTAATGCTTTTATTATGGAAATTATGGCCACAAAGCATACTTTTGTTATGCTAGGTTGAGAGATAAGCATATTTATGTTATTAACCCTTTTGGACCCAAGGGAGAGTAGGTGCTAACAAAAAGTTTAATTTTATAGGTTTGGAAACTCCTTACTTTCTGCTCAAAATGGAGAATCAAATGGTGATCAGAGCTATAAAATTTGAAGATGAGCTAAAGTTTCTTTGAAAAAGATTTGTATTTTTGGAGAATACAATAATTGGCATCACAATAATTGGTATCGAATGGTATCATTAACTGTAATGTATATTTATCTCTTATTTTATTGTGTTTAATGTGTTTGCTAAGGGGGAGTTTGTTTTATGAACCATCATAGGTATCAATTTGAAGTTTTATTTTAGGAATCTCTAGCCACTATCCTTTTTTTCTTGCTTTCCTCAATTTGTGAAGAGAACATGTAATCTCAAGTTTATTTGGGAACATCATGTTTGTTTTATCTTTAAGGAAGTTAGTCTAGATTTTTAAAAGATAATATTTGTATGTTTGAAAAGGGGCAACATTTTTTTTAAAAAGGGGGAGAATTTTTTTGATGATAAAAAGAGGGAGAAGTTTTAGATGTTTTGATTTGATGATTTGATTGCTTTGTTTGGTATCACTTATATGTATAGTCTAACACTTAGTATCATCTATGTCTTAAACTTCCAACATTTGGTATCTTATATGGTACAACATTTGGTATCTTATGTGGCATATTTGGTAGCATATTTGGTATCAAGCTTTGTGTGGATATTTCAATAATTGGTATCAAACCTTGTGTTGGATAGGTATCAAGCCCTATGTGGATATTTTGATTGATATGTATTTTGGTTGGTATCTTATTATAGTTTTTTGTTTTAACATTTAGTATCCTTTATGTGTTTAATTTTTGTATTTTGGGTATCAAAACATCTTAGTTTTGTCATCATTCAAAAAAGGGAAGATTGTTGTGAATGCTACAGGGAGAATGTTTGGAGAACTTGTAACCCCAAGGCATTGGACTCACTCCTCTACTTTGAATGATGTGTTTTAAATGACAACAAAACTATTATTTTGAATGATAACAAAACTATTTTTTTAAAGGATAACAAAACTATAACAAAACCAAGAAAAGTTCTAATGTTTGCACCTTAGTGTTTTTGGATGATTTGAATATACCCAATGAATGTCAAAATGGGAGTTTGTTATGAATGCTAATGAGTAAATGTTTGGAGAACATATAACTCTAAGACCTGACGAACGTTAAAGGACCAGAACAAGTTCAATAGGCATTCTGTAAGTTTAACAGGTGTTAGACCATTAAATGGTCATTGAAGGATGAATAATGGACGTTGATTGGATGCTAGTTTTTTGCCAAAGTCTTTTAGACCTTGCAACGACCATTGTCCCTTTGCAATAGGCATTGGAGAAGTGCTCCAGGTTAAGCTGTGCAGGATCTAGCCATGGGCATTGAAGTTTCGTAATGAGTGTTGATTTGGCTTATCAACAGATGTTGCATATTCACAACATGCGTGGAAAAGGTGCTCAAGCTTGAGCTAAAGCTTTTAGAACCTAAAATAGGCATTGGCCCTTTTCAATAAGTGTTATAGGAGTTTCTAATTGGCATTGCAAATTGCTCAATGAGCATTATGAATTGCTCAATGAGCATTATAAATTGCTCAATGGGCATGGAAAGCAACTGTGCAAAGTTTGAAAAATAGAGCACGAAGTTCAAGCTTTTTAGAAATGAACAACAAGCATTATTCTTTCTCCAACAGGCATTATGGTCAAGGCCAATAGGCATTGATTGATGGATTACGAGCATTGGAAGTTACCGTTACAAGTTCAATGGGGGTTGATGAAGAACAACGAGTGTTGTCATCTCTAATGGCTAGTTTTGTAGAAAACCTATTAGACATAAGATCAATTGTTTCGATAACTAGTTTTGGAGCTTGGCTATATAAGGAACATTTTTGAAGTTTAGAAATGTTAGAAAAAAGGTTAAAAAACATTGTGAACAAGTGTGAACATCTTTGTAACTCTTTATGCAAACCTTTTATGGTTTTGTTTTGTACTTAAGTAGAGGGAGTTTGTTTTTATTACTTTTTTTGAGAGTAGGTTTTCTTGTGCACTAATTATATATTTGCTGCCTATTTGAGAGGCATCTACACTACTTAGATCTTTCCTTGCTAGTGGTTGTAAAGGTTAGTATTATGCCTAAAAAAATACTAAGGTTTAGGTTCTTCCTGAGCCTGTAAAAGGGAAGGTTCTTCTTTAGCCTAGAAAAGGGAAGATTTTCCTTGAGCCTTGAAAAATAAATAGAAAGGCCTAAGTGAAAGCTTGGGGTGTAAAGTAGGCATGTTACTAAACTATTATAAATCCTTATGTTGTTTTATATGTTTGCTATGCTTTAGTTGTCTGTGGTTGGGTTTTTTTGTTTTTGATTGCAATGCAATTTACCCCCCTCTTGGGTTGCCTCATTGCCACTCATCCAAATACAATGGCATGTTTCCTTTAGTTATTTTGTTCTAGTTAAATAGTTTATCCATTTTAGGTTATGGTGGTTGTAAATTCGACTAAGGCATTTGTAATGTTGAATTAGATGATTTCTATAGGGTTTCTTTAAGGCTTATAAGGGTATTTAAACCATTATATTCGACATTAATAAAATAAGCAACCATTATTTTCTTTTAAGCTTATGCTTTTGTAAGATTGAATTCTCTTCTTGAGTTCTTTATTGGACTTGGTGAGATTATTAAGTGAGAGCTTAGTAATCATATTTAATCATTCTTTGGTGTTTGATTTCAGTGTTGTTCCAATTGCATCAAGAAAATCACAAAAATATTACATTGTGCAAGTTAGATTGTTTTCTTTCTTTATTCGGGTTTCTTGTATTCTTCCTACTCCAATTCAAATTTATTTTTGTTCTAATCATTCTTTTGTGTTTGTTTAAGTGTTTGGGGCTAAACCAAGCCATACCTATTGAAGGTAAAACCCTATTTTAACAAGTTGCACCCTTTATTATCCATTTGGCTTCTAATCTTTGATTTGAGTTTGTATGAGTTATTTCTTATGTTAAATCAATTTCAATTATATTTTAACTTCCAAATTAAAAAAAAAAGAAAAGAAAAGAAAAGAAAGAAGAAGCTAAGAATTGCTTAAGAACTAGTTATGTACAATTAAGGAGCTGATTTTGCAATAAAGTTTATATTCGACCTAGGCTTCAATTTCTCATCAAAATCTTGTTTAAAATTATCCTTTTGCTATTCCCAAGATATTTGATATTTAATTTTCAATTAGATCTTTATAATTTTATTTCTTGTAATTTAAGTTAAGTTAATCACTTGTCTTCTAGGTTGTTCTAAGTTTATTTTTTTCTTATTTGTGATTGAATTGAGTTTTAATTGACATAAAGTAACTTAGTCCTCAAAAGAACTTAAAGAAAGAAATTTGAGAGGTAAAAGGCAAGAGTGGTGAGCTCAGAAAAGGGTAAAAGCCAAAATTGAGTTAAACACGAGTGTGACTGTTATCTCTTGAGTATAAATACATGAGGAAGTGTTTGTGAGGATTTTATTTTTATTATTTGCTAACCATGGTAGAACCAAAAGATGATCCAAAGGGGAAATTGTTTGTGAAAGCTATTCAAGATACAGTGGTCCTTATGCAATAAAGTTTAAAAAGATGAAAGAGCAACTTGGGAGCATCCAAAATGCCTTTAATTCCAACAACACATGCACCAATCCTAAACAACCAAGGCATGGGAGATTCATCCATGATGATGAAGAAGGAAATTCACATAAAAAATGTTCCCAAAAGTCTAGTAAGTAAAATAACAATCTAAGTGGCATCAAGTTAAAGATTCCTAATTTTAGTAGCAAAAGTGATCCCGAGGCTTATTTGTCAAGGGAAAAGAAAATACAATTTGTATTTGATTATCATAATTATAGTAAGGAAAAGAAAGTTAGGCTAGCAATTGTAGAATTTATTGATTTCTCTCTTACATGGTGGGATCAAATCATGTACTTTAGGAAAAGATATGGGGATAATCCCATTAGTACTTGGGAAGAGATGAAAAAGGTAATGAGAAAGCATTTTGTACATGGTCATTATTATAGGGATTTGCACAATAAGATGCAAATACTAGTATAAAAGGGAAAAAGTGTATAAGAGTACTGTTAAGAGTCAGAAGTAACTTTGGTTAGGCCGAAAATTGAGGAGACTATGGAATAAATCACGACTAGATTTCTTACTTAGCTCAACAAAGAGATTGCTAATCACGTTGAGATGTACCCCTACAATGACTTGGAGGACTTGTACGATAATGTACTCAAGGTGGAAAAACAACTAAGGGGTAACCATTCTAAGCCCAATTTCTCTTTTTCTTAGACTAATAAGTTTAAAGGTATTGATTAGCCTATGAACAAACTTGAAACCAAACCACATAAGCTAAAGGAAAGTGGGAAACCTAATGTTCCTACCAAGGCTGAACCTGACATAGGCAATAGGACAAGTTCAATTGTGTGTTTCAAGTGTGAAAAAAAAGGTCATATGAAATGAGGTTCTCCTAACTCATGGTTCTAAGAGAAGGGGAAATCGTAAGTGAAGATGAAAATGATGATGGGTATGAAACTGATCCTAATATTCTGCCATTAGAGGATGCTAGTGACATTGAAGAAGACCCCAATGAGGTAAATAGTAAAGAAAATTTTATAACTAAACTTTTTTTAAGTGCTCAAATTAAATTTGATAAATTACAAAGGGAAAATATATTTCATGCTAGGTATAGAATCAATGATAATCTTTGTCTTATTATAATTGATGGTGGTAGTTGCACTAATGTAGCTAGTACCTATCTTATCAAAAAGATGAAATTACCAACTTTGAAACATTCAAAACCTTATAATTTACAATGGTTGAATGATAATATGGAAGTAAAGTTTATAAAACAAGTTAAGATTGCATTTTCAATTGGCAAATATAAATATAAGGTTCTTTGTGATGTTATACTTATGCAAGCTAGTGACATACTATTAGGATGTCCTTGGCAATTTGATAGGAGGACAAAACATGATGAGTTCTCTAATGTTTATAAGTTTGATTTTGAGGGAAGCATATTTTATTATCTTTTTTTTTATCTCCCCAACAACTTTATGAGGACCAAAAAGTAATGAGAGAGAAAGAAAACACATTTAACTAGAAAAAGAAAAATCAATGCAGCAAAACATGAGCTATGAGAAGACAATAGAGAAGCACAAGAAAAGAGTGGTAAAAGGACAAGATAGAGAGGATGCCCAAAAGAAAAGAGAGGGGCATGCAAAAGGAGAGGGTGTGAAAAAGAGTTTCTATGCAAAAGAGAGTGATGTTAAGAAAACATTGCTAGCCAAAACACCCATAGCTATGCTTTTGCACAAGGACGTGCGATTAGCTCTTTATTCTTTTGATGATGAACTAATACAATTTCTTCCTAGTTCTTTTATTTCTTTATTGCATGATATTTTAGATTTATTTCCCAAAGATGTGCTAAAAGGATTACCACTTTTAAGAGGCATATAACACCAAATTGACTTTATTTCAGCTCATAAATTCCTAATAGACTAGCCTATAAAAGTAATCCTGAGGAGACAAAGGAGCTTTAAAGGCAGGTAGAGGAGCCAATGGATAAAGGTTTAGTAAGAGAAAGTATGAGTTTATGTGCAACACTTGTTTTACTTATGCCTAAAAAGGATGGTTCCTAACATATGTGTGTAGATTGTAGGGCAATTAATAAGATAACTATTAAATATAGGCATCCAATTCCTAAGCTAGATGACATGTTAGATGAATTGCATGGTGTTTGCATGTTTTCTAAAATTGATTTAAAGAGTAGTTACCATCAAATTAGAATGCATGAAGGGGATGAATGGAAAACAACTTTTAAAACAAAATATGGCTTATATGAATGATTAGTTATGCTTTTTGAGCTAACTAAAAAAAGGTATAACTAATGATCATAGTACTTTCATGAGATTGATGAATGATATCTTGCATGCATACTTAGGAAAATTTATAGTTGTATATTTTGATGATTTTCTTATTTATTCTAAAGCTTTAGAAAAGCATTTAAAACATGTTAGGTTAGTTTTTAAAGTATTATGCTAAGAAAGGTTGTTTGTTAACTTTAAAAAGTGTTCTTTTTGTACTACTAAGGTTGTCTTTATTAGTTTTTTTTTTTTTTTTTAGCAAAGATGACATTGAAGTTGGTAAAGAAAAGGTAAGTCTTATTAAGGGTTGGTCGAATCCCACTGATGTAAGTGAGATGAAAACTTTTCATGGTTTGGTAAGCTTTTATAGGAGGTTTGTAAAGGATTTTAGAAGTATTACAACTCCCTTAACTAAAATTATCAAAAAAAGTATTGGTAATATGCCTTTTATTTTTTAAAATCTAAATTAACTCGTGCACCTTTATTAGATTTACCTAAATTTGCTAATACTTTTCAAATTGAATGTGATGCCTCAAGCTTAGGCATTAGCACAATTTTAAAGCAAAAAGGAAGGCCAATTGCATTCTTGAGTGAAAAACTTAATGGGCCTACTTTAAAATACCTAACCTATGATAAAGAGATGTATGCATTAGTTAGGACTTTGCAAACGTGGCAATACTATCTTTGACATAAAGAGTTTGTAATCCATACCGACTATGAATCTTTAAAATACCTTAAAGGGAAATAAAGTTCAATAAAAAACATGCTAAATGGATTGAATTTATTACGTCTTTTTCATATATTATAAGCTATAAACAATGCAAGGAAAACATAGTGGGTGATGCATTGTCAAGAAGTATACTTTTATCTTTATTCTTAATTCTAAATTGCTTAGTTTTTAATATATTAAAGATTTATTTGTTGAAGATCTTAATTTTGCTTTTTGCTTTGCAAATTGCTAAAAGGGAGCTTATAAAAAGTTCTTTAGGCATGATGGATATTTGTTTAAGTATAACAAACTTGGTGTGCCTATGAGTTCTTTATATGAGCTATTAGTCAGGGAAGCCTATAGCGGTGGACTTATATGACACTCTGGAGTCTAAAAGACTCTAGAAATCTTGTATGAACACTTCTACTAGTCAAATATGAAACTTAATGTTTAAAGAATTTATGAAATATGTGTTGCATGCAATCAAGCTAAATTTACTTCTAAACCACATGTTCTTTATATACCTTTACCTGTTCCTAGTTTACCTTAGGTTGACATATCAATGAATTTTGTTTTAGGTTTGCCTAGGTCTAAATGTGGTGATAATTCTATTTTTGTGGTTGTTGATAGATTTTTTAAAATAGTAAACTTTATTATATGTCATAAAACTGATGATACCATTAACATTACAAATTTTTTTTTAAAGAAAATGTAAGATTGCATAGTATGCCTTGATCTATTGTTAGTGATAGGGATTCTAAATATTTGAGTTTCATTTGGAAAACCTTGTGGGTAAGTTGTGTACTCAATTATTATTTTTTACTACTTGTCACCCATAAATTGATGGTAAACTGAAGTTGTAAATAGGACTTTAGTTCAACTTTTGAGAGTTTTGATTAAAAAGAACTTAAAGTCATGAGAGGAGTGTTTACTACACATAGAGTTTGCATATAATAAGAGTATACATTCTTCCACACATTTTTTCCCTTTTGAGATTGTTTATGGCTTTAGACCATTAAGTCCATTAAATTTAAGCCCTACTCTTTTTAACTTGCGTGTTGGTGTAAAAGGTAGAAAGAAGGCCGAATTCGTTAAGCAATTGCATGAAAAGAACTTGATTCGAGGATGAATCATTTTGAGGAATGAGGGAATGATGAAAGCAAAGGAAGCAAGGCTAAAGATCCACTTCAAATCCAAGGTCCAATAGTAAGAGAAAGGTTTAAAAGATTTAAAAAAGTTATTAGAGTCTTTGTGCAACAGATGATAACAAATAGACTTGGCCCAATTAAAGAGGAAAGCAAGATGGAGCATTCAACCCAAGATACTCCGCTTGAGGTATTTAAGGGGTTCCACTAATGGGCCTTATCCAGGCCTAAACAAGGCCCAAATAAATGTAATTTTATTTTAAAATGCTTTTAATAGGCCCCTGCTGAAAAATCCAACAAATCTAGCCTAAGTTAAAAATTTGAGTTTAGGATAAGATTTGTTAAGACAAGACAAACTTAACTAGTTTAACTAGTTAGCTTGTCTCTTAAAGACAAACTTTTGTCTAAGAATAAAAATGTCTTAATTCGGCCATAACATTTTTTAAAAACAAGGTGAGTTTAAGACATAATTATTTTAAGACAAAGCTTAGTCATCTTAAGACAAGGCTTGAGATATTTGGATAAGACAAGATCTTTCAAGACTGGCAAGATTCTCCAAGATTTTTCAAGATTTATTCAAGATTCACCAAGATTTGCTAGAGTCTCCAAAGATCATCCAAGATTTGCAAGGACTTCCAAGATTTCTTTTCATTGGCTGAATTCTCTTCTTCTTTAGTTAGGATTCTTAGTTTGTTATTTTATCTTTATAAGGAACCTTAAAAAGGTGTTTGATTCCTAAAAGCAAGCATGGCTGAATCTTAATGGCCAATGGCTTACTTTCTTTAGTAATTTTATTCTAGTTAACTAGTTATCCATATTAAGTTAGGATGCTTGTGAATTTGGCTAAGGCTGAATTAGATGATTCATTTAGGTTTTCTTTAAGGCTTGTAAGGGTATTTACACTCTAATATTCAACATTAATAAAATAAGTAGCCATTGTTTTCTTTTAAGCTTATGCTTTGTGAGATTGAATTCTCTTATTGAGTTCTTTATATGACTTAGTGGGATTATTAAGTGAGGGCTTAGTAATTTCACAAATTGCTTAATTCCAATCTTTGAATTGCTTAGTTGATTTAGGGATTTGAGTTAACAAACTCTAAATCTTTATAACTTTAGTTGCTAGAAATAAGTTTTCTAGAGGTGTTGGGATTTGAAGATTGAATCTTTATCTTGTTCTTGATCATCTTAGCAAACTTCATAAACTTGGTATATGAATTAGGGACTCTATAACCTAGTTTGTATTATTATAGCATACAAAAATCCAATCCAAAGATTAGAAAGGTACAAACATATGTCCTTTTTGCCAAGCTACTTACTTATGAGCTAGCCTTAAAAAAGGATAAGGAGATGAAGAAAATGAGAGGGTAAGAAGACAATATTGGAAAAGTAGAAAAGAAGACTCTTACTTTCAAATCCTCCAACAAAGGCAAATAAGTTAAAATTGTCTCTAGTGATAGTGATGAATGTGACTAGGAAGAAGAGAAGCTAGTGATACTCTCAAAGAGGATCAAAGAACTAATAAGAAGAAGAAAAGATAGGAGAAACTTCAAAAGAACATCTCCTAATTTAAAAAATAAAAAGAATGAAGTGACTTGTTATGAATATGAAAAATAAGGTCACATTAAATCCAAATGTCCTAAGCTTAAGAAGAAGAAAAAGTGAGATAAGGAGAAAAAGAAGAGCTTCAAGGCCATATGGGATGATAGTTCAAGTAAGGAAGAAAAAGATGAAGTAGTTGCTAACTTATGCTTCATGGCTCAAAAGGACTTCTCCAATGAGGTAAGTACTCCTTCACACTCTTATCATGATTATGATGAGTTAGATAATGTGGATGATTAGGTTCTTGAAGGTCTAACCTTGAGATGTGGTAAATAAAAATCTCAAATGAAAACTTATGAGAAAAAGTGTTCAAAACTTGAGGAAAAATTTAAAAGCTCAAATGATCTTGTAAGTGACTTGAAAACTTCTAATGAAGAACTCAAGGAATCTTTAGAAAATCTTTATAAAACTTCATCTTCCTTTGATTCTTTGAGAGAAGATAATGACACTTTAAAAGGTGAAGTAATTGAACTTAAGAAATTCTATCGCAAGATTTCACAAAGGAAAAGAAGCCTTGGATACTCTTATTGTATCTCAAAAGCTACCCTTAGTGAGAGATGGTTTAGGCTTTAATGATGCTTCCTCATCTACATCTTCTCCTCCTACATTCATTATATCCTTTGTACCTCAAACTTCTAGTATTAAGGTTGTTGGGAAGAATAGTGCTCCTAACACTAAGTCTCCTAAGTCAAAAGGTAAAAGGAAAGCTCCCTAAGGCTTAAGAGCTAAGCCTTAAAGAGCCAATCATGCATACATGTACTCAAAGAGGCATGTCCAAGCACACACATATAAAAACTTCTCTTCTACTCCTCATCACTCTTGAACTTACATGCACACATATAACCAAAGTGTGAGAAGGAATCCTACTCATGCTAAAAGTATTCATAGGTGGAAGACTTACAAGTCTAACCACTAATGCCATTATTTCATGAAATATGGCCACATAAACATTTTATTGGATTTAGAAGGCACACCTTAAATTAGAGGATCATTCCAAGCCTAACCCCTAAGGACCCAAGTATGCTTAGGTACCTAAAACAAAGATAAAATGTTTTTATTTTGTAGAAGTGCTTGGAAGCCACTAAAGAAGATAATGATTGGCATGTGTGCTAGACTAGGTTGATCAAACCTAAGTCAAAACTCTCTTTTGATCTTAATAATATAAATTGATATGTTCTAACAATAATTTCAAGTGTTGATTTTGTAGATTTTTAGATAAGTTTGCATTGAAAGTTGAAAGGAAGTCTAAGTCTCAAAGATTGTAAGTGGTATCCTAATTCGTGATCACAAATTAGGATATCGTGATCGCGATCGCGATCCCTATCTTACAGAAGAAATGAACCAAGTTGAAATAGACAATGTCGTAGTGTATGTCATGTTCACTATCGTGACCATGACTTTTGCATTTGCTTGAAGGAATCAAGTCCTGAACTAGACTGTGCCAAGTATCCCAAAGAACCATTAAAAGATCAAAATTCACGAAAGCAAAATATTGGTCGAGACCACGATTTGGTAAAGTAACATCTCCATGTCAAACAAAAGATTTTACAATAACCATAGCATTCG
Organism: Omphalea diandra; assembly: GCA_949677035.1. Classification (NCBI taxonomy): domain Eukaryota; kingdom Viridiplantae; phylum Streptophyta; class Magnoliopsida; order Malpighiales; family Euphorbiaceae; genus Omphalea; species Omphalea diandra. The sequence continues at coordinate 12,806 of CATIWR010273164.1, forward strand.
AAGAAAATAAATTGCCATCGCGAATTTCACTCTAACTTGAGGGACATAACAACTATTTTTCTTGGAGAACAAATGGTTGTGTGCCATGTGGACTAGCAATTAGATATGAATGGGATTTTCTACTGCGAATTCAGCAAATTCAGTGCAAAGTGAGAAATCACTACTGGGAATACTTAGTCATAACACTGTCTAACAAGTGTTTAATGCAAGATATGCTTACCACACCTTGGAGATTTAGACATAGTTTTTTATGTAATGTCTGTTTGGTGGTTGTAGCCTATAAATACTCCATAAAATGGACTTGAATGTAAGAAAATAACATTCATTTGTGACAAAACTCTTGCAAATTTATTTCTCAACTATTGGACATTCAATTTCTTGTATGTAAGTTATTGTTGTTTGGTGTGAGCATTAAACACCATTGGGTTTAGGATTAAGAGTTAGCCTTTATTGTAAAACTCTTGTATAGGTTAAGTGTGAGCCTTGGGAAAACACTTATAAGGTTGTGTGGAGGCCTTGAAACATAAAGTGTAAAAGTTTGGTGTGAGCTTTAGAAACACCACTTATTGATAGTGAAATATCCAATTGGAAGAATTAGAGGGGGGGTCGATATAGGATTAGTTTATACCCAAACCACTATAAAATCTCGTGTTTTTATTCTTCTTCTACTTCTTCTATTTCCTTCTCAACAAAATTTGCCCTCAAAAATTTTAAATTTCCCACTAATTCAACCCCGTATCTTAGTGCTTAAGGGCCAAAAAATGGTATCAAAGCCAAGTCTTAAGTAAAGCCTTAATTAAGTGGGAAAAGATCATGGCACAAGAAGTTATCCACACTCACCTCAAACCCTACTTGAACGGAATTGAGCATACTCATTAAAAGTATAAAATGAAGATCTATTTGGATAGTGATGTGGTGGATCTATGGGTTATAGTAGTAAAAGAATGGAAGCCTCCAACTAAAGTGGTTGATGGTAGTGAAGAACTGATCTCAAGGGAAGAATGGGTGGAAACACATAAAAAATCAAATGGGAAGAATAAGAGGGCAATGGTCATTCTTCTAAGCTCCTTGTCAAGAGAGGAGATTGGTAGAGTGCAACATTGCCTAATTGCCCATGGGATATGGAAGGCATTGAAGAACTATTATGAAGGCACTACATTTGTGAAATCAAATAGATTAGAAATGTATGTGACAAAGTGAGAGCTCTTCATGATGGAGGATAATGAAAGCATCTCCAATATGACAAATAGACTCCTCTTGATTATCACAAACATGAAGAAATTTAGAAGAATTCTCACTAAGCATAAGTGAACACTAAAATTCTCAAATCTCTTCCTCTTGAGAAATTTGGTGTTAGAGTTTGCAGCAATTAAGAATCTAATATGGAGCTTGAAAAGGTGAAAATAGATGTTCACATTGGCAAGTTACTCACTCATAAGTTGGCCTTGAAGAAGGGTGAGAAGATGAAGAAAATGAGAGGGCAAAAAGACAAAAAAGAAAAAGTAGAAAAGTCTTGCTCTCAAATCTTCAAACAAATATAAGGAGGTAGAAGTTACGTCTAGTGATAGTGATGAAGTGAGAAGGAGGAAAAAGATCTAGCCATGCTTTCAAGGAGGACAAAAGATCTCATAAAGGGAAAGAAGGATAAAAGGAACTTTAAAAGAGCATCTCTCAACTTTAAAGGCAAAAAGAATAAAGTGACTTGTTATGAATATGGAAAACAAGGTCACATCAAATTCAATTGCCCTAAGCTTAAAAAGAAGAAAAAGTCGGATAAGGAGAAGAAGAATAACTTCAAAGATAATTGGGATGATAGCTCAAGTGAAGAAGAAGAAGATGAAAAAGTTGCCAACCTATGGTTTATGGCTCAAGAGGACTCCTTTAATAAAGTAAATACTTCTTCTCGCTCTTGTCATGATTATGAGGACTTAGATGATGTGGATGATGAGCTTTTTGAACCTCTAACCTTGAGATGTGAAATTAAAAATCTCAAATGAAAACTTATAGGAAAAAGTGTTCAAAACTTGAGGATGAATTTAAATCCTTAAATAATCTTATAAGTGATTTGAGGACTTCTAATGAAAAACTCAAAAAATCTTTAAAAAATCTTTCTAAGTCTTCATCCTCTCTTAACTCTTTGAGAAAGGAAAATGATTCTTTAAAGGGTGAAGTTATTGAACTTAGAAGTTCCATCTCTAAATTTCACAAAGGTAAAAAAGTTTTGGATACACTTACTATATTTCAAAGATCACTCTTAGCGAGACATGGTTTAGGCTTTAATGGAGCCTCTTCATCTACATCCTCTCTTACTATATTTATTAGAGCATCAACATCTCAAACGTCAAGTATTAAGGTCATTGGGTAGAAAAGTGCTCCTAGCACTAAGCCACCTATGCCTTAGGTCAAAGGAAAGACTCTTTAAGGCTTAAAAGCTAAGGCTTCGCAAAGCTCAAGAGTTAAGGCTTAAAGAGCAAATTGTGCATACATCTATAACAAGAAGCATGCTCAACCACACACACACACACACATAAAATTCTCTTATACTCCTCATCACTCATGCAATTGCATACAGTCTCATCGCCAAAGTGTGAGAAGGCCTCTCTCTCATACCAAGGTTGTGCATAGGAGAAAGACTTATAAGTCTAAACTCGAATGTCACTATTGCATAAGGTATGTGCATATTATTGTCTTTTGCTACATTAGGAAGGCACACCTCAAATTAGAGGACCTTTCTAAGCCTAACCCCTAAGGACCCAAGTATGCTTAGGTACCTAAACAAAGGTAAATTGTTTTTGTTTTATAAGAATGTTTGAAAACCACCAATGAAGATAATGATTGGCATGTGGATAGTGGGTGCTCAAAGCACATGACCGAAAACAAAAAGCTATTCATAGCCATTAAAGAAAAAGATGGTGACACTGTCACATTTGAAAATAATGCTAAGGGTAAGGTAATTGTCATTTGAATAGTTGGTAAGAAAGGTTGCTCCCTCATTGATAATGTTCTTTTAGTTGAAGGATTGCAACATAATTTGTTAAGTGTAAGTCAATTATGTGACAAAGGTAATAAAGTCACCTTTGACCCTAAAGAATATTGGGTTACCATCTTGGTGGATAAGAAGGTAGTCTTTAAGGGCAAAAGGAGAGGCAATACCTACTTAATTGACTTAGATCATTTGGCAAACCAATCCTTCATGTGTCTTATCTCTATTAGCAATGAAGCTTGGTTTTGGCATAGAAGACTTATTCATGCTAGCATGGAGCTTCTACAAAGTTCATCAAAAGGAGAAGCTTAGCTTTGACATATAAGACTTAGTCATGCCAGCATGGAGCTTGTATAAAGTTTATCAAAAAGAGAGCTAGCAGAGGTTCTTCCTAAGCTTAAGTTCATAAAGGACAAGACATGTGGACCTTGCTAGATGGTAAAGCAACACTAAACTTCTTTTAAAGTAAAAAATATTATAAGTACTTCTAGACTCTTCAAGTCATCCACATAGACTTAGTTAGACCCATTAGGAGTGCTAGTCTTGGTGGAAAGCATTTTGCAGTTGTCCTAGTTGATGACTACTCTTATAAGAATGACACTTTGATGCTTTCATAAGTTTTGCTAAGAGAGTTCAAAATGAAAAAGGTTATCTCATTTCTTCTATTAGGAGTGACCATGTAAAGGAACATCAAAATGAATCTTTTGAAAATTATTGTTTGGAGAATGAGATTTCTCACAAATTTTCTACTCTTAAAACACCACAACATAATGGTGGTATAGAAAGGAAAAATAGGACGTTAATGGGGATGGCTAAAACTATGTTTAATAAGTATTCCTTGCCAAATTATTTTTGGGCCAAAGCCATCAATACTTCTTGTTATATTGCAAATCGTATTTTCAAAAGACCCATTCTAAACAAAACTTCTTATGAGCTATGGAACGGTAGAAAACCTAATCTTTCATACCTTAGAGTTTTTGGGTGCAAATGCTACATTCTTAATACCTAGGACAACCTTGGAAAATTTGCTTCAAAAACTAATAAAGCCATCTTTCTTGGCTACTCCACCACTAGCAAAGCCTATAGGGTATTTAATAAAAGTACTATGATTGTTGAAGACTCTATGAATATTGTGTTTGATGGATCCAGTCAACTTGATCTTAGGAAAGGTTCTCTTATTGATAATCTTGTAGGTGTCTTTGAGAAGTTAGAACTTGATTCAATGCCAAAAGAAATTATGATTGATCTTGAAGATGATAAGCCATCACAAGAAGTTGAAAAACCTTAACCATATTAAGAGGAAAACCAAACTCAAGAACTACCCAAGGATGAGAGATTCTTTAAGTATCACTCAAAGTATCTTATCATTGGTCAGACATACAAGGGAGTAAGCACTAGATCTCAATTACATGCGTTAGATAATAATCTTGCATTTGTTTCTCAAAGCCAAAATCTCTTAATGAGGCTCTTGATGATCAAAGTTGGGTGATTGCTATGCAAGAGAAACTCAACAAATTTGATAGAAACAAAGTTTGGGAATTTATTCCTAGGCCTAAGGAACATCTAGTTGTGGGATGCAAATGGGTGTTTAGGAATAAGTTAAATGAGCAATGTTTTATTGCAAGGAACAAAGCTAGATTAATTGCAAAGGGTTACAACCAAGAGGAAGGCATTGATTATGATGAAACCCTTATCTTCGTAGCAAGATTAGAGGCCATTAGCATTCTTTTAGCATTTACATGTCACATGAATTTTAAGCTTTTTCAAATGGATGTGGAAAGTGCATTTCTAAATGGTTTCATTGAAGAGGAAGTTTATGTTAAATAACCATCAGGTTTTGAGTCTCATGTTTTTCAAAATCATATTTTCAAATTAACTAAAGCCTTTTATGGTTTAAAATAAACTCCAAGAGCTTGGTATGAAATGCTTAGTTCATTTCTTTTGCAGAATGATTTTGAAAAAGGAAAGGTTGATATAACCTTATTTATGAAAAGACAACACAATGATAAACTCATTGTGAAAATACATATTGATGATATTATATTTAGTCCCTTAATAAATCTCTTTGTAAAGAATTTGCTAAGTGTATGATTAGGGAATTTGAGATGAGCATGGTGGGTAAGCTCAGGTTCTTCCTTGGTCTTCAAATCAAGTAAACCAAAGAGGGTATCTTCATAAACCAAGCTAAGTACACAAAGGTTCTACTCAAAAGGTTTAGAATGGATGGATGTAAAGTAGTAAAGACTCTAGTGAGTGCAACTATCAAGCTAGACAAAGATGAATCCGGTAAGCCTATTGATGAAAAGAAGTATAGAGGTATGATTGGCTCTCTTCTCTATCTTACTACATTTGGACCCGACATCATGTTAAGTGTTTGCTTGTGTGCTAGATTCCAATCTTGTCTTAAGGAATCTCATATGAATGCCATCAAAAGAATTCTTAAGTATTTACATGGCACATTGTATTTAGGAGTTTGGTATCCTAAGAATTCATCTTTTAGTCTTATTGGATATTCAGATGCAAATTATGCCAGTAGTTTGATAGATAGAAAAAGTACTTTCAAGACTTGCTAATTTATAGGTGAATGTTTAGTATCTTGATTTAGCAAGAAGGAAGTTGCAGTTGCCTTATCCACCATCGAAGCGGAGTATGTGGCGACGGGTTATTGTTGCATCTAAGTTCTTTGGATGAAACAATAGCTCAAAGATTATGGCAAAAAATGTTTATAACATTTCCATCAAATGTGACAACATAAGTGCAATAAATTTTATAAGAATCCTATCTAAGATTCAAGAAGCAAGCATATTGACATTAGACATCATTTTCTTAGAGATCATGTCCAAAATGGTAATGTGATGTTAGAATTTATTGACATTAATCACCAACTTCTGGACATTTTCACTAAACCCCTTAATGAAGAAAGAATGAACTTCATCAAGAGGGAACTACGGACGCTAGATGGAAGTTCCCTGGGGTGAAAATTGATCTCACTTTATTTACTTCATTATTTTTATCAATATTAATTCGTTGGTTGATATCATTGGTAATTGTTTGATAACTTTGTGTTAGATGTTTAGATGTGTTAATTCATTATAAAATTGTGTTTTTCAAAGCCAAATTGCATGAATTAATCATCATAATATTATGTTGATCACATCTGGTATGGGCCAATACTTTTATCCTATTGATTTTCAAAATACCTTGTAATTCGCGATGGGGATTTTCCCTTCGCGGTCGCTATTTATAGGTCCACCTGAAAATTTTCATTTCTGTCCATTTGCTATCATGATCTAAGATCACCACTGCGAAATTTTTTAAATTTCAAATTTATTGATCATTGACTACATTGATTTCCAAGGAAATCTTATTTGTTACTCAGAAAATTGATAATTAACGATTGTGATAAGCTAGTAACAACTGCGAATTATTATAACCGCTGGCATCATTTGATTTGATAATCAAACAGTGCTTACTCCTTATTTAATGCATTTGTTATCATTTTCTTTCCATTTTTACTCACATCTCTACTTATATAAGCCTCATCTTGACACCCCTCTATTCCACTGTTATCATCCTTTTCATCAACCCTCACCTCTCTTCTTAATCTTTTTCAAATTCTCCCAATTTTTACTTATATGACACCCAAAAGGGTTACTAGAGCATAAAAAGGGAAGGGAATTGCACAACCTCAAAGCCTTCTTCCATTTCATCTAATGAAATAGATCATTAAAAGAGAAAAGGAGAGATTTAAAGCTAACTCTAGCAAAATCATCCAACCAAATAAGATTCCATCCTTCTTTCTTCTTAAATCTCTTAGCAATACAAAAGAGATTCATGCCTTTCTTTTAAATCTTGGTTAGAACGAGTTTATATTTTGAGATGAACCAAGATATGAAAAAATCATTTAAGAATTTATGTGCACTGTAACCCTAAGCCGAAGGCTGAATCTATGGCAGCTAAGTATGGGATAGTGTTTAGGGCTTTTGGGGATCCTTACTTTATAACTTATGCTAAACTCTCTTCTATTTTCAACCTTCAAACTTGAGATAATATTCCATTCATTATCTCTACTCTTGACATTATTTATTCAAAATTTTGGTGTGAAATTTCTATCAAAACTAAACATGACCCTATAACTTCTCTAGCCAAATACATTAAAACCCTCACAAATTGGGTCCTCTATAGAATCATCTTATTTTCCATCAATGCTAAGAGTGATGGAAATGAGAAAGTTTCCTAAAAAGACCTAACATTCTTTTCTGCCTCACTAAAAACAAACCAATCTAAATAAGGAGATACCTTATGGATCAATAGATCCATATGAGTACAAAACCAAAAAGCCAATTTCCCCTCCCTTCTCACATCACATCCATTTACAGATTTGTGGGAGCTTTGAATGAGTAAAATTAAAAATTCTTAGCCAAAAAATACCTCCCCTCCCAAAACTTCCTTGACTTTCCATACTGACACATATGTCTACACCTTAGGATCTTTTAAGGCCAATAAGCAAGAGACTACTCATGCTTTTAGGAGAAAAAGGCTTATGATTGACGAAGGTACCAAAGAGTCCATTCCATCTCCTAAGCCATTTGTAAAGCCTAAGTCAAAATCTTCTTCCATTTCTCTCTCTTCAATCAATAAGAAGCTGGATAAAGTGATGAGAATGCTGAAGAGAAGGTTTCTTCTTCTTTCTCACCTTCACAGTGATTTGGTAGATCTTCAAGAAAAGGTAGGTGTAACTCCTTGTCATCTTCCTGACTTTGAAGAATGGGAAGATACCCAAGAGGAAGAAGAACACCAATAAGTAGAAGGAGAGGAGGCATAAGGAGGAAGAAATGAAGAAATTGAAGATAGTAATGACAATGATGACATATATCCTACCTTCTAATATTGTACTTGGGCTTGTAATCATTTTCTATTTATGTTCATTTTATTCCTATGTTTGACCTAAGTATGTGATCAAACATTTTTATGTTTGACTTGTATTCTATATTTGTTTAATATAATCAATGTTTAAAGTTTGTTCCATCTATAATTGATCAATGCTATTTTTGTTTGCATAACATTATACTTATCCCTATAATTACAATTATCCTCTATTTTTGATCTTGATAAAGGGGAAGAGTGAACTTACATGTTAATAATTAAGAAAAGTATGAATTGAGAGGGAGCATTTTAACAAGTTTATTTGTATTTCAACAACTTTAAATTGTTTAACATTGTTAACCATTTCAACTTCACACTTATGCATTCTTTATCCCTTGCAAAATCAATCTAAGATGTCAAAATCAAAAAGGGGAAGATTATTAGACTAGATTGGTCAAACCTAAGTCAAAACTCTCTTTTGATCTTAACAATGTAGATTGATATGTTCTAACATTAATTTCAAGTGTTGATTTTAGAGATTTTTAGATAGGTTTGCATTGGAAGTTGAATGGAAGTCTAAGTCACAAAGATTGTAAGTGGCATTCTAATTCGTTGTCATGAATTAGGATGTTGCGACCACTATCTTATAGAAGAAATGAATGAAGTTTAAATAAATGATCTCACAGTTTATGTCATGTTCACTATTGTGACTGCGACTTTTGCATTTTCCTAGAGGGAATCAATTCCCCAACTAGATTATGCCAAGTGTCATAAAGAACCATTGAAAAATCAAAATTCGCGAGAGTAAAATATTAGTCAAGGCTACGATTTGGTGAAGCAACATCTCTATGTCAAATAGAAGATTTCATGGTAACCATTACGTATAAAGAAAGTAAATTGTAGCAGTGAATTGAACTCTAACTGGAGGGACATAATGGCTATTTTTCTTAAAGAATAATTGGTTGTGCGCCACATGGACTAGCCGTTAGATACAAATGAGATTCTTTATTATGAATTAAGCAAATTTAGTGTAATGTGAGAAATCGTGATCGCGAATACTTAGTCATGATAGCGAACATTATTTGACTAGCATTTAATGCAAGATCTGCCTAGCACACCTTAGAGATTTAGACATAGTTTTGTATGTAATGTCTCTTTGGTGGTTGTAGCCTATAGATACTCCACCAAATGGATGCATGCATAAGAATAACATTCATTTTATGGAAACACTCTTGGAAATTTATTTCTCAACCTTTAAACATTCAATTTCTTATATGTGAGTTGTTGTTTGGTGTAAGCATTAAACACCATTAGGTTTGGGTTTGAGAGTTAACCTTTATTATAAAACACTTATAAGGTTATGTGTGAGCCTGGGGAAAACACTTGTAAGGTTATGTGTAAGCCTTGAAACACAAAGTGCAAGGTTGTGTGGGAGCCTTGAAACATAAAGGGTACAAGTTTGGTATAAGCTTGAGAAACACCACTTAGTGATAGTGAAATACCTAATTAGAAGAGTTTGTGGGGGGGGGGGGAGAGGGGTGGATGTACGGTTAGTTTATACCTGAACCACTATAAAATCTTGTGTCTTCTATTTTTCTCATACTTCTTCTATTTCCTTCTTAACAAACCTTTCTCTTTAAAATTTTAAAATTTTCACCAATTCAACCTCCCTTTTTGGTGTTCAAGGGCCAACAACATTGAAAATGGGTGCTCAAAGAATATGATCGAAATTAAAAAGCTATTCATAGTCATTAAAGAAAAAGATGGTGGTAATGTCACATTTGGAAACAATGCCTTGGCATTGGAATTATTAGTAAGAAAGGTTGCTTTCTCATTGATAATGTTCTTCTAGTTTAAAGATTGAAACATAATTTATTGAGTGCAATTCAATTATGTTACAAAGGTAATAAAGTCACCTTTTATCCTAGAGAATGTCAAGTCACCACCTTGGTGGATAAGAATGTATTCCTTAAGGGTGAAAGGAGAGGCAATATCGACCTAATTGACTTAGACAATTTAGCTAACGAATCCTTTGAGTGTCTTGTCTCTATTAGCATTAAGTCTTGGCTTTAGCATAGAGGACCTGGACATGCTAGCATGGAGCTTCTGCAATGTTTGTCAAAAGGAGATCTAGTAGAAGGTCTTCCAAAGCTCAAGTTCTCAAAGCACAAGACATGTTAACCTTGTTAAATAGGGAAGCAACACTAAGCATCCTTCAAGCTAAAAAATGTTCTAAGTACATCTAGGCCTCTTCAACTCATCCATATAGACATAGTTGGACCTACCAGGAATGCTAGCTTAGGTGGTAAACATTATGTATATGTACTTATTAATGACCAAAAATTTACTTGGGTATTCTTTCTTGCTTATAAGAGTGATATTTTTGATGCTTTTAAGAATTTTGCCAAAAGAGTTCAAAATGAGAAAGGTTACTTCATTTCTTCTATGAAAGTGACCATGGAAAACAATTTCAAAATGAAAACTATTATTTAAAGAATGAAATTTCTCATAACTTTTCTACTCTTAGAACACCACAATACAATAGTGTTATAGAAAGGAAAAAATATAACATTTGTAAAGATGGCTAGAACTATGCTTAATAAGTATTCTTTGTCAAATTACTTTTAGGCCAAAGCCATCAATACATCAAGTTATATTGCAAATCATGTTTTCAAAAGACCCATTCTCAATAAAACCTCTTGAAGGAGATCAAGGTGCGAGCAAACTTTCCCACAACCCATTATTAGGAGTTCGTGTTCCAATGGCAAGGTCAAGAATGGAAAAAGCTTTGTAAGGATTGACCATGGAATTGCAATAGCAAAATAGAGGTTCTTCTTCTAGTCAAAATTAAGTTCTTCATACTTTAATTACATGGGAGGAAGCTCAAGAAGAAAGCTACAAGCCAAAAGAAACTTATTCGACTGGACATAAATATGAAGCACAGCCATGTGGATAACAATTTAACTAGGAAGCATAACCATATGCATAGCCATGATTAGAAAAGGCAAAATTGGGTAAAAAGTTGGCACGATCGTGCATCAAAGGCAAGTAATCAGTTATCAGGATTGCGAACTCGCACAACCATGCATATGGTTATAAGTCTCAAGTGGCAATTCGGGATTCCTATTTTTGTTAGCCATTTTGAGGTTTTCTAATTTCCTTTTAGTAAGTATCTTGTTTAGAATATATTTTTCTACCTAGATATGAATTAGTTTAAGAATTTAAAACCTTTTATAGTTATAAACCTTCTCTTTATAAGGCTTTATATAAAGCCAAAGCCTTATATGACAAAAAAAAAATTAATCTTTAATTAATATTATTGAGATTTAGTAAGTTTATGCTTTGCTTTCTTGTGTTCTTGATAGAATACAAAATTAGACATAGTAAAAGAGCAATCAACCTTTGTGGCATCTTTAAGATTAGGGTTTTAAGGACTTAGTTTTCTTAGGGTTCTAATCTTTTAATTGATAACTTGATTTCTAGACTTTCTTGGGCAAAGTGGCAATTCATATAAAGAGTTCCTAAGGCAGGTCTCCTAATGGGTTCTTTATTAGTTGGTATCAGAGCTCAGATTTTAGAAACAAGTTATATGTCCTTTGTTATCGTTTGTTTATATCTTCTTTGTTTTTGTTTCTCTAAATCTTATTCTTCTAGTTTTATTTTCATCTATTTACTTCTTTATGTTTCTTTTGTTTATTTTCCTGTGATAGCATGTCAATCAAATTGAACATCATTGACTTTAAATTATTGGTGTTAGGTTTCAATATACATATTTGAGGTTCGCAATTCTTCTTAATTATTAGGTTTCAAATTACCATTAATGGAGCTCGCATTATTTGAACTCAAAAGTGCTAGTTTGATGTTTATTTTCAGAAGAAAAGAAAGAACGATGGAGCTCAAAGTGCTAGCAAACCTTCCTAAGATTAATTACAAGGAGTTGGTGTTCCAATGACAAAGTCAAAGAATAAAAGAATGAAAAAAGCTTTACAATGATTGATCATGAAATTTCAAGAGTAAAATAGAAGATCTTCTTCTAGTCAAAATCAAGTCCTTTGTACTTTAATTGCATGGTGGAAGCTTAAGAAGAAAGCTACAAGTTAAAAGAAAGTTATTCAGCTGGACAAAAACATGGAGCATGACCATGCGCTCAACCATGCAACTAGGAAGCACAACCATGCTTTAAAGAATAAAGTTAGACAAAATGTTGGTGCATGGCCATGCACACAATCGTACATCAAAGGTAAGTAACCAACTATCACGATCACGAACTTGCATGACTATGCGCAAGATCGTGTGTCTCTCTTGTGACAATTTGGGATTCTTGTCTTTGTTTGCCATTTTTTTAGTTTTTTGTTTTCTTTTTAGTAAATATCTTATTTAAAATATATTTTCTACTTAGATATGACTTTGTTTAGGAATTTAAAAACTTTATCGGTAGGAAACTTCTCTTTGTAAGGCTTTATATAAAGCTAAAGCCTTGTATGACAAAAAGAGAATTAATCATTAATCAATATTATTGAGTTTTGTCAAGTTTATGCTTTGCTTTCTTTTAAGAACCACTTTCATTCACAAATCATGGCATTCATGTCAAAAAATACATACACATAAAGGTTTAACCATCATACACACATGATCCAATATGTATTTAATGTACATATATGTTAACTAATGTTAAAGGCTAGTTACTATAAACTGGTTCCTTTCTGGATGTATGTATATGACACAAGGAGAGAAAGAGTTGAAATTCAGCCGACGACCTGCGGTTCATTAGTCTCTAAGCAAAACTTTATGCACCAAGGTATCTAAACCCTATGCTTCAGTATCTGAAAAATATAATTGCGATTTGGTGAGTCACAACTCAATGAATAAAAATAATAATCAGATTCTTATGGCATAACCAATAATCAAATATCATTGGGATACATTACAAATATAATAATTGATCATGCAAGTGCAAGTGCAACAAATTGATTTTTATTATGACCTCGCAATGCAAACACTGCTCCTGAAAATTCATATGATTCAAGTGACATTTGATTTTGCTGGCTAGCATATAACAAGTGAATCATTTGATCAGTGACATGTGCCAATGGGACATATTAGTCCATCTTCGAAGTGATTTGCAAGTATTTGACAAGCCGGTCACAACATCCTTTTAGTTCCATATGCAAGTGTTCATTCACAATGGTATACCAAGTAATCATTAAGAACATATGATTCTCGCTTGACTTTTATTCATATATAAAGTGTAACAATTCAATCACATATACATGTAATATAACATAATCATATCATAAAATTATCACACATACACATTAGAATATAATTATGGTTTTTACTCACCTTTTGATGTGACCAATCTTTATAGTAGGTCTAGTTCTCTGTCTAGGGCTTCCTTAAAGTGTTAAGATCCTAAAATTTGATACTTACATGGTTATAAGTATGTCAAATTGATTATGAATGCTTGGTATGCAACTATGGCATTATTCATGCAAGTGGACCTAGTGTTTATGCATATTTTCCTTATATGGCAACCTGACCTTGCTACACTCTCATAGTAATAACTCTAGATATACCTATTCAAATGACTTGATTCTTTTTTTTCAAATAAACTAGACACATACTAATACAACATTGTCAAATTTTAGGCCAATATACAACACACAGAAAATTTGGTGAATTTTTGAATTTTGCCTTATTTCAATGTCATCTCAGTCTGAGTAGGTCTTACATTCTTGGGTATATCTCCAATCACACAAATCCAATTGCAAAAATGATCTACCAGAAGCTACAAAACACATAAAGGAACATTTTTCATGTTTTACTCATTGTTTAATTTAGTCTATAAAGTCACCAAAACAAATGATGAATCTCAGGGTGAGCAGTTTTTCAACATGTTGACAATCAATCATAGTGAAGGGGGAATATCTCAAAAACCATGTTCAGTTTGGCAAACATATTTCATAGGAATGTAGATAATACATAATATACAACTTTCAAGTTTGGAACATCATCAAATTATGAATCTATGGACATTAAATTCTTGAAAAATAGAATTAAAAGACAGGTCGGATACAGGGTTAGTCACAATCAATGAGTCATATCCCTTTCCGTACAACAAATCAATCAAAACTGCTTTACATTTATTTATAGGGAATATAACCCTACAAATTTTATGTTTTGCACTTTGTATAAATCAGAACATAAGGCCATCAAAATATAAGAAAACAGAAAAACTAAGGTGATTTCGGTTGGTTGTGAACCAACCCTAATGAAGAAGCCATATCTTCTCACACACACGAAATCAAGCAAAACTGCTTTGTATACATTTATATGGGGAATAAATCTACACCTTTCATATTTTTTACTTTCCCTAATTCCTCTTCTAGGGTTATGAAATTATGGATACAAAATTCTGCTTTAACAATAAAACCAACACAATCAGCTCTTGTTCTCTTGAATTTCAACTTCAATGTAAGAGTTCTACCTCAAATAATCCATAATTCTCACTAACCATGCATGATTAATGTTATGAGGGGTTAATTTCATGTGAGAAGAAGATAAATTAACTTAGCTATTTTCCTAAAACTAGAAAACCTTAGGCTTTCTTCTTAGGCAACTCACTCTTCTCCCTCTCCTTCTTTTTCTTCCTTTATTTCTTTCTTCCTTAGCTCTCTCTTTCTTTTGTTGTACCTCATGTCTAACCTCTCTATTCTTATCCTAAAGGGTCAAAAATTCCACTTGTAAACCTATTGTAACAAGATAAAATCATGGTGTTTCATTCCTATTGGTTGGAAGTTCACTTTCCTCTTTTAGTCCCTCTTATTCACTCTTTAAGCACCTCCATCCATCTCCTAATCACTAGATGCTCCTTATACTTTTAAATAAGCTCTATGACACCATTATTTATGATACTATAACATGCAAACAACATAAGACAATTTGCCATGCAACTATACAAACATTACATATATGTTAAAGTGTCCCAAATGCAATGGTGCATGCGTCATCATCGTGTTTATCCAATTCACGTGTTTAAATGATCATTTATCCAATGCATATGTTCATGTGGGATTTCAAATCACTTATGCAATGAATATGTTCATGTGATAATATCAAAGAATATGGATGGGGATGTTACATAAAAAAGGCTAGCTTGAGAGGTAAAAGGCAAGAGTGATGAGATCATTAAAGGGTAAAAGCCAGTAATTATGTGGAACACGAGTGATCATTATCTATTTGAAAGCAAACCTGTAAGAGAGTGTGTGAGGAATAATTTTCTTTCATTGCTAATAAATTTTTATAGGTTAAAAACATGAGTGTTGAAAGAGAATCATAAGATAGTGACATGAAATTGTTCATAAAGTTTGTTGTTGATAAGTTTTAAAAGCTAAATGTGAGGTTGGATGACATACAATCCTCATCAAATTCTAAATCCTCTAAGTGATGTGTGATCAAGGAGGAGGAAGAAGATAAATTTGTTAGGAGGAATCAAAATCCAATAAAGGCAAGAAATCTACTTCCAAAAGAGATAACAACCTAAGTAGCATTAAGATGAAAATCCCTATCTTTCAAGGTAAGAATGATCCAGAGTTATACCTAGAGTGGGAATGAAAGGTTGAACATGTGTTCAATTATAATAAGTACTATAAGGAGAAGAAGGTGAAATTAGTGATCGTGGAATTCACCAATTATGTTAACATATGGTGGGATCAATTTGTGATCAACAAGTCGAAGCATGGAGAAAGACTTATTCGAACATGGGGAGACATGAATTAGCTTTACATAAAACGTTTGTCCTTAGCCATTACTATTGTGATTTACATAGAAAATTGTAAAGTTTGGTCCAAGGGTCCAAAAGTGTGGAGGACTGCTACAAGAAAATAGAGATAGCCATAATAAGGGCTAATGTGGAGGAGGACCGCAAGGCTACCATGATAAGGTTCATTGGGGGCTTGAATAAGGAGATTGTCGACATTGTTGAGTTATAACACTATATGGAGATGGAAGAACTTCTACACATAGCCATTAAGATAGAGAAGTAACTTAAATTTAGATTGGCCAAGTCTAGTTCTTTATGGAGGAATAATTGAAAGGACCATAAAACCATCACCATACTAAAGAGAGAGATAAAGCCAAAAGATTCATTTACTACTCCAAAAGGTAAAATCAAAATAAAAACTCCTTCTAAATCATATGATGTGAAGTGTTTTAGATGCTAAGGATTCAGACATATTACTTCTCAATGCCTAAATAAAAAGACCATGATCTTGTTAGAGAATGGTGATGTTGTAAGTGCTAGCTCAAGTGATGATGAAATGCCACTAATGGAAGATTGTTCGGATATGGAGTTTGAAGGACCCGTTTATGGAGAAATGTTAGTAGTAAGGAGAGCATTGAGTGCACAACCTAAGGATGATGATGAGGAGCAACGAGAGCAAATTTTTGATACTAGATGTCATGAGAAAGGAAAGTTATGTACTTTGGTTATTGATAGGGGTAGTTGCACTAACGTTGCTAGTATATTGTTGGTAGAAAAGCTAGACTTACATACCATGAAGCATCTTACACCATACAAACTCATTTTTTTTTAATGATTATAGGGAAGTGAGGGTTAACAAGCAAGTGTTAGTGTCTTTTTCCATTGGCAAATATATGGATGAAGCATTATGTGATGTTGCAACAATGTATGTGGGTCATATTTTGCTTGGTCGACCATTGCAATTTGATAGGAGGGTCACACATGATGAGTACAAAAATTGTTATTCCTTTGTACTTAAGAAATGTTGTTTTATACTAACTACATTCAAACCTTTGCATGCCTATGAGGACTAATTGAGAATAGCAAGTGAGTACAAAATGAGAGAAAAGCAAAATAGTAAGAGAAAGAAGAAGAAAGAAAGTATGCAAAGGAGAGAAAAAAAGTGAAGGTGAGGAAGAGAGAAAAGTTAAAAAGAAAAATAGGTAAAAAGGAGAGAAGGGTGAGAAAAGATCATGATTGCAAAAAAGTGTGAGATTAAGAGTGCTTTGAGTGCTAGGTAACAACTACTTGTATTCATATACAAGGACATTTATCATTCTTCTAACGAGCCATTATCAAGATAATGGTAAAGTATAAACATCCTATCCCTAGGTTGGATGATATGTTTGATGAGTTACATGGCCTTTATTTGTTCTCTAAAATTGATTTGAAAAGTGGCTATTATCAAATTTGCATGAAAGAGGAGATGAGTGGAAACTTGTCTTCAAAATTAAATATGGATTATATGAGTGATTAGTAATGTCATTTAGTTTAACTAATACACCAAGTACATTCATGAGGTTAATGAATCATATTTTGCATGCTTTTATAGGGAAATTTATGGTAGTTTACTTTGATGACATTTTGATTTATAGTAAGACCATGGATAAACATGTAAAACACTTACATGATGTGTTTAATGTGTTGAGAGAGCACCAATTATAAGCTAATTTTAAGAAGTGCACATTTTTCATGGAATCTGTTGTGTTTCTTGGATTTGTTGTTAGTTTGCAAGATGTTAGCATTGATGAAGAAAAGGCAAAAAAAGAATGGCCTACTCCTAAGAATATGAATCAGGTAAGAAGTTTTAATGGTTTAGCATGTTTCTATTGAAGGTTTATTAATGACTTTAGTACCATTACTTTACCTTTGAATGAACTTGTTAAGAAGAATGTTATTTTTAAACAGGATGATGTGCATGAACAAGCTTTTAATGTTTTAAAGGAAAAATTGAATAATGCACCTTTGTTGTGTTTGCCTAACTTTGACAAAACTTTTGAGGTAGAATGTGATGCATTTGGGTTTGGAATAGGAGCTATCTTGATACGAGATTCCAAACCTATTACTTATTTTAATGAAAAGCTTAAAGGGATGACATTGAACTATCTTACCTATGATAAAGAGCTTTACACATTAGTAAGAACTCTTTAAACATGGCAACATTATTTATGGATAAGGGAATTCATCATTCATACCGATCATGAAAGCCTAAAGTTCTTAAAATCCTAAGTTAAGCTTAATAAGAGACATGGTAAATGGTTACAGTTTATTAAAACATTTCCTTGTGCAATCAAATATAAGCAAGGAAAGGAAAATGTTATAGCCGATGCATTATTTAGGAGGTACGTATTGCTCACTTATTTGCAAACTAAATTAGTTGATTTTAATTTGCTTAAAGAATTATATGCTAATGATGTTAATGATATTGATTTTGGCCAAGTATAAGGTGCATGTGCTAAGAGTGGATTTAGAGATTTTTATAGGCATAAGGGATTCTTGTTTAAAAAATCCAAATTGTAGTCAAAAGGAGATGGACCTTTTCAAGTTTTGGAGAGGATCAATTATAACGCCTACAAGTTTGATTTGCCAAACAACTATAGTAATGTTAGTACTACTTTTAATGTTATTGATTTATCTTTGTTTGATATAAGTGATTTGAGGATGAATCCTTTCAAAGAGGGAGGGAATGGTGGAGATCAAGGTGTTAGCAAACCTTCCCAAAATCCATTATAAGGAGTTAGTGTTCCAATGATAAGGTTAAAAACTAAAAGAATGGAAAAAGCTTTACAAGGATTGATTATGGAACTGCATGAGCAAAATAGAGGATCTTTTTCTAGTCAAAATCAAGTCCTTTTACTTTAATTGCATAGGAGGAAGTTCAAGAAGAAAGCTATAAGTTAAAAAAAACTTATTCGACTAGATAGAAACATGGAGCATAACCATATGCATAGCCATGCAACTAGGAAGCACAACTATGCTTTGAGATGAAAAATATTATGCAACAATTTGGCACACAACCATGCGTAAGATTGTGCATGAAAGGCAAGTAACCAATTATTAAGATCACAAACTCGCACAACTATGCATCTAGAGCGATAATTCAGGAATCTTATTTATGTTAGCCATTTTTAAGTTTTTTTTTGTTTCCTTTTTAGCATGTGCCTTGTTTAGAATAAATTTTCTACTTATATATGACTTTATTTAAAAATATAAAATCTTTTATAAGTAGGAAACTTCTCTTTGTAAGGCTTTATATAATGCCAAAGCCTTGTTTGACAAAAAGAGAATTAATCTTTAATCAATATTTTTGAGTTTTAGCAAGTTTATGCTTTGCTTTCTTATGTTATTGATCAACAACTTGATTTATTGACTTTCTTGCATAAAATAGCAATTCATATAAAGAGTTCCTAGGATGGGTCTCTTAGTGGGTTCTTTATCACCTCTTATGAGATATGGAATGGAAGAAAACCCAAGCTTTCATATCTTAGAGTATTTAAGTGCAAATTCTACATACTGAACACCAAGGATAATGATATGGTGCAAATTAGTATAATGTTCTAGGAATTTTATGTCTATGTTTCTTTTGTTTTGAGTATGTTTTTTTTATCAATATTGCCCATGACTTTAATCTTAGCTTTACTTTGATAGTTTTTATGTAAGTTTCATGCTTTGTAGGCCTTTTCGCGCTTAAATTTAGCATATAAGTGCGTTACGGGGCCTTACACCGAAGAATAAAGTAAACCAAGCAAGGAAGGAAGAAGTTGGATTGTCACCAGTAGTGACATACTGTACCGAGTCGACACAACTACTTTCTGTATGGTCACTATATTGACTCACATTAGTGTGCCGAGTAGTTATAGCACCCCTTCATCACACCCTTTCGTAAAGGCACCCCTATGGAATTGGCATAACTTGGGGCACTTCAAGGCTCATAAATACATGGACTTAGCCTACATTTAGACATGAGAAATCATTCATAAAGCATTCAAGAAAATCAATAAGTGTTAGAAAGAAAGAGTTAGTTATTTGTGAAACGAGGTAGTTTTCTAAGTTGGCGTTACTTTCCATTGGAGTTCTAATAGAAGTCCAACCCTTCTAAAGAGTGAAGACTTCTTTAGATCTTCATGTTCACTCTCATTCTCTTCTCTCTCTATATGTTATCTTATTTTTTTATTTGCCTTCTTGATTTAATCATGTATTTAGGCTAAGTTGTATGGACTAGATTGCTTTATTTTATGGAACAATGAAATATGGGCATGTTAACATTCATTGTTTCATTAGAAAGGCTCACCTCAAATTAGATGACCCTTCAAACTCTAACCCCCTAGGACCCAAGTATGATTGGGTACCTAAGAAAAGGTAACTCACTTTTGTTATGTAGGGAAATGTGGCAACCACCAAATCAAGCAATAGGCATGTAGATAGTGGATGTTCCAAGCACATGACTGGAAATAGAAAGCTATTCACGACATTGAAAGGAAAAGAGGGTGGAGATGTCACATTTGGTAACAATGCCAAGGGTAAGGTAATTAGCATTGGAACCATTAGTAAGAATGGATGTTCTTTAATTGATAATGTTCTTTTAATTAGTGGCTTACAACATAATTTGTTATGTGAGTCAATCGTGTGACAAAGGTAATAAGGTCACCTTTGATCCTAGAGAATGCCGAGTCACCACTTTAGTGGATGATGAAGTTATTTTCATGGGTGAAAGGAAAGGCAATACCTACTCAATTGACTTAGACAATTTGGCTAACCAATCTTTTAAGTGTCTTATGTCTTTAAGTAATGAAGCTTAATTGTGGCATAGAAGGCTTGGACATGGAAGCATGGATCTTCTTTAAAGCCTATCCAAAGGAAAGTTAGTGCAAGGGCTTCCTAAGCTAAATTTCTCCAAAGACAAGACATGTGGTCAATGCCAAATGGGAAAGCAACACCATGCCTCTCACAAGGCCAAAAATGTTATAAGTATATCTAGACTACTTCAACTTATCCATATGGACTTAATAAGACCTACTAGAAGTACTAGCTTGGGTGGAAAACATTATGCACTAGTCCTTGTTGATGACTACTCTAGGTTCACATGGGTATCCTTTTTAGCTCATAAGAATGATTCATTTGATGCTTTCAAAAGTTTTACAAAAATAGTTCAAAATGAAACAGGTTACTTCATATCTTCTTTTAGAAGTGACCATGGAAAGGAATTTTAAAATGAATCATTTGAAAATTATTGTTTGGAGAATGGAGTTTATCATAATTTTTCAACTTCTAGAATACCACAACAAAATGGTGTTGTAGAGAGGAAAAATAGAACTTTGGTAGAAATGGCTAGGACAATGCTCAATGAGTATTCCTTACTAAATTACTTTTGGGCCCAAGCCATTAATACTTCATGTTATATTGCAAATAGAGTTTTCAAAAGACCTATTCTCAATAAAACTTTTTCTGAGCTTTGAAATGGTAGAAAATCCAAAATTTCATACCTAAGAGTATTTGGATGTAAGTGCAATATTTTGAACACTAAGGATAATCTCGGGAAATTTGATTCCAAAACAAATGAAGGAATCTTCTTATGTTATTCCATCATAAGTAAAGCATATAGAGTCTTTAACAAAAGTACAATGGTAGTTAAAGAATCTATAAATGTTGTTTTCGATGAATCTAGTAAACTTGATTTTGGGAAATGTATTTTTGTTGATGATCTTGTAGGTGATCTTGAAGAGCTAGAATTGGATGATTCTATAAAAAGAAAACATCAACAAAAAAATGAGCCAAGACAAGATCTACCCAAAGATTAGAGATTCTCCAAGTATCACCCCAAGGACTTAATCATTGGTGATACTTCTAAGGGTGTAAGTACTAGATCTAAACTTTTAGATAATAATCTTACATTTGTTTCTCAACTTGAGCCAAAGTCAATTGATAAGGCTCTTGATGATGAGTGTTGGGTACTTGTTATGCAAGAAGAACTCAATCAATTTGAGAGAAACAAGGTATGGGAACTTGTTCCTAGGCCTAAGGAGCACCCAATTATAGGTTATAAGTGGGTGTTTAAGAACAAGTTAGATGAGCAAGGTCTTATCACTAGAAACAAGGCTAGATTAGTTGCCAAAGGGTACAACCAAAAGGAAGGAATAGAGTATGATGAGACCTTTACCCCCATTGCAAGACTAGAGGCCATTAGAATTCTCTTATCTTTTGCATGTCATATGAATTTTAAACTTTTTCAAATGGATGTGAAAAGTACTTTTTTGAATGGCTTTATAGAGGAGGAAGTCTATGTTGAACAACCTCATGGTTTTGAGTCTTATTATTTTCCAAACCATGTTTTCAAATTGAACAAAGCCTTATATGGATTGAAACAAGCTCTAAGAGCTTGGTATGAAAGGCTTAGTTCATTTCTTTTAAAAAATGATTTTGAGAAAGGGAAGGTGGACACCACACTTTTTGTCAAAAAAACACAAGCATGATATATTAATCATTCAAATCTATGTTGATGATATTATCTTTGGTGCTACTAATGAATCTCTTTATAAGAATTTTACTAAGTGTATGACTAGGGAGTTTGAAATGAGCATGATTAGAAAGCTCAAATTCTTTCTCGGTCTACAAATCAAGCAATCCAAGGAAGGGATCTTCATTAACCAAGCCAAATGTACAAAGGAAATGCTAAAGAAATTCGAAATGGATAGTTGCAAAGTAGCTAAAACTCCAATGAGCAGTACCATCAAACTAGATAAGGATGAATTGGGTAAAGAAGTAAATGAAAAGAGATATCGAGGTATGATCAGATCTTTGCTCTATCTTACTGCTTCAAGACCGGATATCATGTTTAGTATTTGCATGTGTGCTAGGTTTCAATCCTCCCTAAGAGAATCTCATTTGAATGTTGTTAAAAGGATTTTTAAGTATTTGCATGGCACAATACACTTAGGGTTATGGTATCTTAGAGATTCTTCATTTAGTCTCATAAGGTATTCAGATGCGGATTATGCAGGTAGCTTGCTAGATAGAAAAAGCACTTCCGAGACTTACCAATTCATAGGTGAATGCCTAGTTTCGTGGTTTAGTAAAAAGCAAGTATCGGTTGCCTTATCTACCGCGAAAGTCGAGTATGTGGCAGTGGGTTGTTGTTGCACCCAAGTTCTTTAGATGAAACAACAATTGAAGGATTTTGGCAAAGTAGTTTATCACATTCCCATCAAATGTGATAACACAAGTGGTGTTAATCTTTCTAAGAATTCCATCCAACACTCTAGGAGTAAGCACATATATATTAGACATCATTTTCTTAGAGATCATGTATAAAAGGGTGATGTTGTGTTAGAATTTATTGACAAATCATCAACTTGTAGATATTTTCACTAAACCTCTAAATGAAGAAAGGATGAACTTCATTAAGAGAGAATTGGGAATGCTTGATGGAAGTTCTCTAAAGTGAAAATTTTGATCCTATGATTGATTATTATGTATGTTATGCATGAGTGATGATTGTATGAACAAGTTTAATATTTATTTCTAGTGGATCATATGTTTTCAAAATTTTCTCATACTTATCCTTGCTGACTCATAATTCGTGGTCGCTATTTCTTCTTCACGGTCGCAAATTACAGGTTAACTTCACCCGACTGTCAAATGTCAATATGCGGTCGTGAAAATTGCTCTCCACTGTGAACTTTAGTCAATTTTTAAAAAATATGATCATTGACGCGCCTTTTCCCGAGGAAAATTTATCCGTTACTCATATTTTTTGAAATTCATGGTCACGACTTCTGATTTTGCAGACGTGAATTAGAGTAACTACCTAGGGAAATTAAGTGATTTGATTGCCAACTATTTCCTCTCTTCATTTAATTCATTTTAGTCATTTATGACCATTTTTGCACCCCCTCAAGCTTAAAAATACCCCTTTCAACAGTGTTTTCTTCACTTCACTTCCAAAGACTTCTTTTCTCTCAAAAATCTCTCAAGCTTTCTTCCTCTTTCTTGCTATGGCTCCTAAGAAATTCTCTAAGGCTGACAAAGGCAAGGCAGTGGGTCAGCCCTCTGCACCTCCTGCCCTTCATATCATGAAGGGAATCACCAAAAAGGAAAAAGAGAGATTCAAGGCGAATTCCTCCAAAGTAATTCTCTCGAACAAAATTTCATCAACTTTCATGTTGGAGACATTAGGCATCAATGCAGAGATTCGTGCCTTTCTCTCCAATTGGGGTTGGAATGAATTCATCTTTCAAGATGGACCAGGATACGAGGAGGTTGTATGTAAGTTCATGTGCACCGTGCAACTAAGTCGAAAATCCGATTCGAGAGCCGGCCAATACGGGTTTGTTGTCCCTAGGCACCAAGAAGGGGGGTTGAATTGGTGAATAAAAAATTTAAAACAATGAAGAAGAGAAGAAGAAAGAATAATGAGGACTCAAGGATTTTATAGTGGTTCGGGCAAAACTAACCCTACATCCACTCCCCAATCACTCAATTGGGTATTTCACTAAATCAATGGTGTTTTCAAGCTCACACCCAACTTATTA
>CATIWR010273217.1:0-21502 GCA_949677035.1 Omphalea diandra
AATTGCTCCCAGGAATTCATGTGATTCAAGTGACATTTGATTTTGCTGGCCAACATGTAACAAGTGAATCATTTGATCAATTACGTATGCCAATGGGACATATTAGTCCACTTCCTAATGATTTGCAAGTGTTTGACAAGCTAGTCACAACATCCTTTTAGTTCCATATGCAAGTGTTCATTCACAATGGTATACCAAGTAATCATTAAGAGCATATGATTCTCGCTTGACTTGTATTCACATGTAAAGTGTAACAGTTCAATCACATATACATGTAGTAGAACATAATCATATCATAAAATTATCACACATACACATTAGAATCTAATTATGGCTTTTACTCCCCTTTCGATGTGACCAACCTTTATGGTAGGTTTGGCTCTCTCTCTAGGGCTTCTTTAAAGTGTTGAGATCCTAAAATTTGATACTTACATGGTTATAAGTATGTCAAAATGATTATGAATGCTTGGTATGCAACTATGGCATGACTCATGCAAATGGACCTAGTGTTATGCATATTTTCCTTATGTGGCAGCCTAAACTTGCTACACTCTCACAATAATAACTCTAGATATATTTATCAAAATAACTTAATTATTTTTTTCAAATAAACTAGACACATAGTCATACAACATACTCAAATTTCAGATTAATATAAGAAATATAGAAAATGTGGTGAATTTTTTAATTTTGCCTTGTTTCAATGTCATCTCAGTCTAAGTAAGTCTTACATTCTTAGGTATATCTCAAATTATACAGTTCAAATTGCAAAATTGATTTACCAAAAGTTACACAACACAAAAAGGAGAATTTTTCATGTTTTACTCATTGTCTAATTTAGTCTATAAAGTCGCCAAAATAAATGATCAATCTAAAGGTGAGCAGACTTTTAACATGGTGGCAAGCAATCATGATAAAGAGGGCAATATCTCAATAACCATGCATGATTAATATGTCATGAGAGGTTAATTTCATGTGAGAAGAAGATAAATTAGCTTAAATATTTTCCTAAAACCAGAAAACCTTAGGCTTCCTTCTTAGGCAGCTCACTCTTCTCCCTCTCCTTCTTCATCTTCTTCTTATTCTTCTTCTTTCCTTTCTTTCTTCCTTAGCTCTCTCTTTCTTCTATTGTACCTCACGTCTAAGCTCTGTATTCTGATCCTAAAGGGTAAAAAATTCCATTTGTAAACCTATTGCAACAAGACAAAATCATGGTGTTGCATTCCTAGTAGTTGGAAGTTCACTTTCCTCTTTTAGTCCATCTTTTTCACTCCTTAAGCACCTCCATCCATCTCTTAATTCCTAGATGCTCTTTATACTTTAAAAGAAGCTCTATAACACCATTATTTATGATGCTATAACATGCACACAACATAAGACAATTTTCCATGCAACTATACAAACATTACATATATGTTCAAGTGTCTTAAATGCAATGATGCATGTGTCATCATCATGCTTATCCAATTCACTTGTCTAAATGATCATTTATCCAATGCATATGTTCATATGGGATTTCAAATCATTTATGCAATGAATATGTTCATGTGACAATGAATGTACATAGGGATGTTACATATACAACCCCTTAAAATAAGATGTTTTGCCAAAATGACCTTATATGAGGTGATAACCATAACCTTCTTTAAAAGAATTACGACCTTAAAATCATCCATAGACAATCCTTTACAAAAAAAATCCTAGCTAAGAGAATTCACACTCAACAAGTAAGAATTGAAGTTTAGAAGTGGTTTCATCCTTGACACCCTCTTATGAATGGTTGGATCTATGGTTTTTCCTTGAATGAGCTGACATACACACTCTGGGGAACCTAAGTTTTCAAGTTCCTATCAAGGGTGTAACCTCTTCCATAAAATTTCCCACACTATAGCGGTTGGATAAAAAGTGTTTCATATAAATAAAAGGTTCAAATAATGAAATCTCCAAGAAAAGGACAAATGCTATATGCTAAATCACATAACATTGTCATTAAGAGAGGGGAGTGAGAGGTAAGCCATAGCATGACCCAAGAAAGGATATACATCGTAAAGAGATCCCATAAAAAGCTTTTATAATAAAGGGTGCTATAATGAAGACTTAATGCAACTAAAGCAAGAGGTGACATAATGCACTCTCAAAGCTCCTAAAACCATAAGGGGAAATGATACCCAAATTAGTCTCCCACACTAGAATTATTTTTTTCTTTATACATGAGCTTTTTGGATTTAAGAAGTCCATAATGTCATGTCAAATAAGATCCCAAAAAGAAGATTTATAATCATCAAGTTAAAAGACTCGTATTTGGTTAAGGAAGAAAAAAAGGTTTAAGCTCTATTAACACCTTTTATAATGTATCTTTACATGCTCATATGACAATGAAATGCTTGACACTCTCCAAAATCAAGAATTTCTCATTAAAAAGAGGTTATGACATGACAAATATAAAGAAATGACATATGGACTTAAGGACATATTCTTATTGATAATTATTATTCATTTCTTACAGTGAGAGTATATGTTTGTAATATTCTTGGCATTTTATCTGGTCCCAAAGGTTATAATAAAGATTTGTTCCAAGTGTCTAATAAAGTTTGGTTGGTGCAATTGAATTTTGCCTACAAATAGGCCCCATTTAAGAAGAAGAAAGGAGCTCTCACCAATACAATAAACACAATTATTATTTTCTTCTTTTTAGCTCAAGCTTAGATTAGTTTGATCTTAGATTTATTTGCTTTTTGTAGATTTAATTCTTGTTTTAAGCTTGTATCTATTGAGTTTTTTGAATCTAATATAAAATCTATGCTTTGTTTTAGAGATTCGAGTTCAACCTTTACTTTACTTTTTATCTTTTTCATCTCTTTTTTTTAGCTTGTTGGCCCTAGCCACCAAGAAAGGGGAGGGGGGAGGGGGAGGGGGCTGAATTAGTGTATAAAAATTAAAACAGGAAAGGGAGAAGAGAAATGAGTAGGAAAGAAACAGATGATTTATAGTGGTTCGGGTATAAACGACCCTACGTCCACTCCCTAATTCTTAGAAATTAGGTGTTCCACTATATTTCAAAGGTGTTTTCAAGCTTACACCAAACTTTTACACATGTTTTGAAGGCTCACACAACAACCTATACACTTGTGTTTTAAGGCTCACGCAATAACCTTTACACTTGTGTTTTAACAGGCTCAGACAACAACCTCTCTTAGTGTTTTGACAGGCTCACACTATAACCTATTATAATTGGTGTTTATGCTCACACCCAATAATGACTTAAGGAATAGAAAAGATTGAGTAGCAAAATTGCAAGAGTTTGGGTACAAAATTATCAATTCTCTTACATTTACATATGTTTGGTGAGGTATTTATAGCCTCTACCCACCAAAAGAGACGTTGCAATAAAAATGGTACAAAATCATCAAAGTGTGCTAGATAGATTTCCGCATTAAATGCTTGACAGTCTTAATTCACAGTCGCTATTACTCGTTAGCGGTCGTGACAGTCTTAATTCGCAGTCGCTATAACTTGTTAGCGGTCGTGAAATCCAAATTCCATACGAAAATTCCCGTTTGTGTCTAATGGCTAGTCCACGTGGCATCTTCTCATTAGTTCACCAGGAAAATATAATTGTTGCTTTTCACTTGCTCTTAAAATTAGTAGTCGCAATTTCTCTTGCATAGGACGCGACTGTGGAAGCGAATTCGTTTGCCAAAAGTGTTCATCTTCTTCTTTTGGGTTCGCAGTCGCTGCTAATAAGTTCCCATCGCGATTTTTGACTTCCAACGGTTACCTGGGACACTTGTCAAGTTGTGGTTGTGGACTTGATTCCCTCTTGAGTTACTTCAAAATTCACTATTGTGACTGAGGCATGACTTACACTGCGAATTCGTCTGTGACTCTGACTTTCCTTTCTTAGAATTGGTCACGGTAGAGAAGTAGCCCGTGAATATGTTTGTCCATTTTGTCAACCTGCCTTGGTCTAGTTCGCGGTTGCGATTTATCAAGTTGCGATCACGAATTAGAAGGCACTAGCTTACTTTAGAGATTTTTTAACTTCATCCAACTTCTAATGTAAAGATTAACTAAAAACTGCAAAATAACACTTAATTTGAAACATTAGAATTGATCAATCCCCTTTGTTAAGATCAAAAGAAGTCCAAGACCTAGGGTTAACCACTCTAGTCCAACAATCTCCCCCCTTTTTGATTTTGACAACATAAATTAATCCTAAGTGAAAAAATAATATAAAAATGTGAAATTGGAGTCTTGCATGAATGAATGCTTAAGATGAAACTTCTAAGTTTTGGCATTCAATCAAGCAAAGTGAAATTTCTAAAAAGCTAAGTATGATGCTCATGATGATGCTCCCCCTTAACATATGCTATAATTTTCAAGTTAATATTCCCTTTTAAACTAAAAGCCTATTATCTCTCCCCCTTTGGCAAGATAAAAAAGAGAGTGTAAGGGAAATGAGAAATAATTATAAGCATATATAAGGAGTAAAAGAAGAATACTTTTATAAAGATAAAATGCATCAAACACATAAGACAATGTATTGCAAGAAAAAAACTTTTTTATTTATATAACTGTGGGATCACAATATTTGTTAAAAAATATAAGGAAAATGAAAAACAAATACAAAAGATCCCTAACCTAGAGGAGTGGAGAATCATTATCATCTCTGAAAGATGGTGCCTCTTGTGCTTGCATTGCTCCCTCGGCTTTGTTCCCATCCTCAATGTCATCTTCATGGCCATTTCTATCATGCGCATCTTCAAATTCGGTAAAGTTCGGAAGATGGCAAGGAGGAACTCTTAGTTTCGCTTGGAGATACACCATATCATTATGAAGATGTGAAAGGAAGAGGAACCTTCTCTTCATCATCCTCATTAGTATATCCAAGTTTTGATTAATGGTGGCAAGAGACAACCTTGTCTTGGCTTTTGGTTGAGGAGGAGGGACTTATATGTTACCTTCTTCAATTTGAAGCCTCTTTCTCTTGGAAGCTTGGGAGGTTTCCATCTTCTTTGCCCCTATTGCACCAAGGGTATAAACATATGTGTCCAGATGTATTGCCTTAGCGTTTATGAGATAGGTTAGGTCTAGGAAGTTTTGAGAGGGAAAGAGCTTCTTGGTGAGGAATTTCTCTTTCTCCTCATCAAGTGCTCCAGCAAAATGGTAGATGGCTATTATGTGGGAGGGCAAGAGAAACTGACTTTTGGGTTTCGTACTCATATGGATCAATTGATCCATAAGGTAATGACCGATTTGGATTGGTTTGTTCTTGACAAGGCAAAACAAGAATTTCAAGTCTTTTTGAGAAACCTTCTCATTATCATCACCTCTTGAATTTACAGAGAAGGTGACGATGCAATGAAGGATCCAAAGGGGTAGGGATTTGATGTGTTTGGATAAAGAAGAGCGGGGGTCATGTTTGGTTTCAATAGAAATCTCCAACCAACATTCAGAGTAGATAACGACAAGTATGGAAATGATGAAAGGAATGTGTTCTCCGACTTGCAACTTAAAAACATAAGACAATTGGTCGAAGGTAATGTAGAAAAGGTCGCCAAAGGCTCGGAACACTAACCCGTATTGGTCGGCTCTTGAATCGGATTTCTGTCTTAGTTGCACAGTGCATATAAACTCTCGTACAACCTCCTCGTATCTAGGTTCATCTCAAAAGATGAACTCGTTCCATCTCAAGTTGGAGAGAAAGACTCTAGCTTCAGCATTGATCTTCAAAGTTTCCAACATGAATGTTGATGGAATCTTATTTGGGAGAATGACCTTGGAAGAGTTTACCTTGAATCTATCTTTTTCTTCCTTGGTTATTCCCTTTATGAGATGGAGGGCATGAGGTACAGAGGGTTGAGCCACTGCCTTGCCCTTGTCTGCCTTAGAGAACTTCTTAGGAGCCATAGCAAGAGGGAGAAATCTTGATGATTTAGAGAGATTTTGAGAGAGAGAGTTGGTGTTTGGAAATGGAGTGAAGAAAGTACTATTGAATGGGGGTATTTATAGGCTTTGAAGGGGTGTGAAAACGGTAAAAAATGACTAGAAATGGATTAAATGAAGAGAGGCAATGGTTGGCAGTCAAATCACTTAATTGCCTAGGCGGTTACTTTAATTCGCGTTCGCTAATTCATGAGTCGCGACTGCAAATTTCGGAAAATGTGAGTAACGGACAAATTTTCCTCGAAAAAAAGGCACGCCAACAGTCACATTTTTGAAAAACTAACCAAAATTCGCGGTGGAGCAGAAATTTCACGACCGCGAATAGACATTTGACAGCCGGGTGAAGTTGACTTATAATTCGCGATCATGAAGAAGGAATAATGACCACGAATTATGAGTCAGTAAGGATAAGAATTGAAAAACCAATTTTTGAAAAATGAAAAATTGTGATCCACAGGAAAATACATACATCAATATCACAAATCAATAAATACCAATAACCATAGCAATATTACACAAGAGATCAAAATATTTTCACTTTAGGGAGCTTCCATCAAGTATTCTCAATTCTCTCTTTATGAAGTTCAACCTTTCTTCATTAGAGGTTTGGTGAAAATATCTGCAAGTTGATAATTTGTGTCAATAAATTCCAACACAATATCACCTTTTTGCATATAATCTCTAAGAAAATGATGTCTAATGTCTATGTGCTTGCTTCTAGAGTGTTGGATGTGATTCTTAGAGAGATTAATAGCACTTGTGTTATCACATTTAATGGGAATGTGATCAACTGCTTTGCCAAAATCCTTCAATTGTTGTTTCATCCAAAGAACTTGGGTGCAACAACAACCCGCTGCCACATACTCGGCTTCCGTGGTGGATAAGTCAACCGATACTTACTTTTTACTAAACCAAGAAACTATACATTCACCTAACTTTGATTGTCTCTATAGTAATTACATCCTTTCTCTTGAGTAGTCACTTAACTTTGTAATCATATTTCATAGAAACATCTCTCAGTGTGGACTAGAAACAAATCAATCATTTAGATCTAGCAATCCTTTAAATGATAGTAATAGGTTAAGTGGATATCTCTATTAGTTAATTAATCTAAAATGAGTGATTCTAATATTTAATTTACAATCTCTCCATCTATAAATGAAACACAAATCATGTAATTGTTGGCCAATTAATCACAAGCATTAGGTTCAAGAATCACTCACTTGCAAAAGAACAAAATCCTAAATAGTCATTAAAATCATAAATCAATCAATCATGTTCCATGACTACATGAAGGTCCTAGATAAAAGATCTAGCATAACATACTAAAGAAACAAGGCAAATCCAAATTAATAGGATCATATTTAATAAAGGAAATAAGATAAAGAAAAGGAAAGATGAAATTTCCCAATTGGCTTGACGAATCTCCTCTTCTTCTTCTCCCTTGATCAAGTGATCTCTAGAACTCTTACACTTAATCTTGAGTTATAGCTTGTTTGTCTTTTTTTTTTCCCCTTTAAAAATGCCTATTTTGAGTGTTTAAAAGGTCTTGTTTCAACTCTCTCTTCTCTCTTTAGAAAATTCTAAGATTTTGCTTTGTATACCCCTTCAAAAGAGATAAAACGTAGGTTCCATCATGCCCTTATCGCAGCTTACAACTTTTATTGCGAATGCAACAATAACTTTGCCATAAAGTCATAACCTATGACTTTAGTCGCAGTCGTGATAGAATACAATTGCTCTTTGCACATCCAAATATCTATCTTGGCCCCTAAAATTGCCAGCTTTTCCTGTTTTAGTCTAATTTTGCTCCAAACTTACTAAAATACCTACAAAGCATCCCAATGTGGGAAATAACATAAATACACTGAAAGTTACTTAATTTAAATATAGATTAACATCATAAGCTTAAAACTCATCAAATAACTATGAACAAATTAAGTCTAACAAAATTTCCCACACTTGAACTGTTGCTTGTCTTTAAGTAACAAAATAATAGATAGCCAAATCTTTCATAACTTTTACATGACATATAATCTTATCATACTTGCAATGATAGTCACTTAAGTACTATAAAAACTATACCAAATAAGAACTTAAGTAAATGAACTTAGATTATCTTACTATCTTAAAAAGCAAACTCACTCGTTCATGGAAAATTAGAGATAACAAGTCATACTTTGCACATTGATCTTAACAATCCTTCTAACTAAACCATCAATAGGCATAATTATGATGTACAACAAGTTGGATCACTATTGCCTTCATTAATTAACAATGAAAAGAATAACTTTAGCACATGAGATCATTAGGATTCACTTTTCTTTTAAGTGCACTACTTTTCCATTTTTCTTTCTTTTCCTTTTCGAGGAGTTAATATGCCTTTAAGCAAATACAAACATTGGTAATGAATGCACTTGGTTACTCAACATATAACTTCATTTGAAATGTTTTGCATATTCATGCTTTTAGCTTGCCGTTTTACGAAAAAATCGACATTGGTCATGAACATCCTTGGTTACTAAGCATCCAAAAAATAACGTAGTAGTCATTTTTTTTAATTTCAAATTCAATTTTATCGTTCCTAAATCATATCTCTTAAAATATTTCATCATTATTAATTAACAAAGTGCAATAGCAATTCATCTTTTAGTTAAGCTCATGCAATTTTATATATTCATAGCTAGACAAATTACTTGTTTCAACATATATGCAAAATATGATCTTATTGAATTTTAAGTTTCCTAAATTTATAAGTTACACTCCTTAATTTAGTAACTAACTCGAGATTTATTTATCTTAAATTCATCTTAAGATTGACATATCTTTTACAGTAACTCATAGTGATTACCAAATAAAGCTTAACAAAGCTACATATCTTTGTAAGAATCATAAACAAAAAATTTAGTCAATTTAGTCTTGTGCTTAGGTACAAGCATAATATAAGTCTAATCAAAAGATCATAATCCTCCCCGCCACACTTAAATATGGCATTGTCCTTAATGACATGCATCTTAAAACACAAAAGATAAAAAAGGTGTTATAGAAAGAAATACTCCCCTCTCATCTTGGTGAAAGGTTGATTGCATCCAAATCTTTTTCATGCTTTTATCCTATTTTTCCATAAACACTAGAGAAAACTAAGAAAAATCAAATAGCCAATCCAAGATAAATGACAAAGAAAACATAACTAAATAAAAGAAATAAGAAAATGCAAAAGAAAGTCTCATTTGACATAACTAGTACCTCATTACATTATTCCTTGGTGCCATGAAAAACATAAACATATAACATAGGTATATATGCACCTTACATCATAAACAATAACACAAACATAAAAAAAAATATTAAAATATGAAAACAAGTCTAATACATCATAAAGGCATATGACCTCAACATTAATAATGACCAAAGAAACATCTCCAACATAATGCATCAAGGTAAATCTAGTGGAAAAGGCAAATCGAAATTGGCTCTTACTGGATATTACCTTAATTTGTAATCTTAGTGCCTTTGCACCCTCTCCTCCCTTATTAGTCTAGCATCTATGATGTCCAACCTTTGAAGAACTTGACTCTATGACCCCTCTTATTATGCATTAGATTGCTCCTTATGTAGGAAAGTGTTGAGAGGTGGTATAATTGGAATGTTTCTTCTTCCATCGATGATTCCTCTATTGCTCTACTTCTACTTGCCTCTCTACTTAATTTCTTTAGCCTACTGATCCTTGGTGGTCCACCTTTACATGTCACAATCCTCATCCATCTCATTATACTAAGATTAAAAGTCTCCACTCTAGGTAAGGCTTCCTTCTCCATCCAGTTCGAGTCAAGTCCACACAAAAACAAAGCCAAACCCATAACTATATGCCTTAAGCCTATCGCTTTCCTAGAATGTTTGTTAAACCCATAAGTTTTGAAAAACATGATGAGTAATGGAGACTTTTAACTTGTTTTATGCATACCACATGAGAAAAGGCTTTTGCTTAGAAACCTTAGTCAATTATTGCTTTCCACATATAGCAAAGGCCTTGAACTCAGGGAGAATCATAAAAAACCTATCCATTATTACCTACTTGAGTTTGGATGATAGTTCAAACCTTTAATTTTCAAAACATTGTGCCAAAAGGTTCTTGCACTAGAAGTCTCAAGATGATCACATATGCCTCTTCTATTAAAACCAAAGGCATACCTCATGGTGTTTTGGTTGATGGTGTATTCCTTACCAAAAAGTCAAAATACAAGAGTGGTCTCATTCTCATACTTAAAATGATGTGTAGAAAAGGACTCAAGGTTAAGCCTTTCATAAGATGGACGTTGTGTGAATGTAAACTTTACCTAACCCAACCTACCTAATAAGTCTTTCATCCTATAAATGTTTTCTAAATGTACCAAAGTTGGTTCACATAGAAACCAACATGCAACATGCACTCTAGAGTTAAGAGAAAGAAATTTATCACCTTCTACATCATTGAAAATAAGGAAGGGAACATTATGCTTAGATGATAAATCTCTTGGACCCTTTTGGTGTTGCTTTCCTCTTTATCTTGATGATGAAGCTTCTGAAGACATCTTGAGATGATAAAAGTTTTAGAAGTGTGATGGTGGTTGTGAAGAGAAAATAAGCAAAGAAATAGTTAAGAGATTAGTTAAAAGAAGGAGGGAGATTTGATGCTTAAAATACTCCTAAGTGATCTCATAATACTTTGAATGCGTGAGTGAAATTATAGAGCAGAAAGGGCTATTTATAGAGTGGGAAGGCTCATTTTTGATTGAGACTTATTTAAAATTCAAATTGGTTCCAAATTCCTTAGAAAAACTCCTTTCAAAGTCATAAACATTGAGGCTATCATAGTTTGCAACACGTGTTACAAGCACGATAGCCTAAGTGCTCAATTTAGTACATCATTGAGTTGTAGATTATGACTAAAGTCGTAACTTGCAACTTGGTTGGCATGGCCCTTTATTGGGCTAGTTACAACCTGTGACTTTAATCATGGGCGTGATAACCTCTGACTCTGATGATTTGAATTTTTGATGAATTTTATTTCCCCATTGAAAAATTACGTCAAACACATTCTAAATGCATAAATAATGATAAAAACCATTAAACTGGGACTTCCATAATGCAAATTCCATCACAAATAAAATGTAAAACATCAAATTAACATTAACAAACATTAAATAAACATCAAAAACTCTAAAATTAACATAATCTAACTTTAAATTAAACAAAGCCAAACTTCAATTTTAAACCAAACACATTGAAAGTAAAAGAAAATCTAAAGTTTTAATACCTAAGAACTAGCATCCATAAGACTAAAACTTCACCTTAAAAACATCAAAACTCTTCTCTAATCCTTCTTAGGCTTTCCCCTTCCCTTCTTAGATTTGGGTGGTCTCCCCATACCTCTCTTTCAAGTGAATGCCCTAAGTTCTTTCTCTCCTCCTTCCTTATTGTCACTTAAAGAGTCATCAACCTCAATATTGATTCCTGTAGCTTTTTTCTTCTTCTCCATCACTACAATCTCTTTAAAGGAGAACATATACTCTTTTCACTAGAGAAAGCCCTATGATAGGTGTAGAATGTTATGGCTTCCTTAAGCGTGAGGGTTTTCCCAGGTGGAGGTGGAACTTTAGGCTTAAACATTTTGAGAGTTGGTGGTGGTAGACATTAGGATGGCTCCTCTTTGATCTTAAGTTGTGAAAGGTCCATTTTTTTTTTTTACTTCAATTAATGTTATAGATGAGAACTGTATGGAAAATGTATCTTCCACTTTATTTGTAAGCAATGGCGTCCCTCCTAATTCTAATGGGATTTGGATTTCTAGAATCTTTAGAATCTTTTACATACCTAGACTATACAAAAGTCTACCTAACTTCATATAAATTACTATTTTGACATATAATTCAAACAAGGACAATTTTAGCAAATATTAACAACATTTTTAATGCAAAAAATCTAGATAACTAACATTAAAACACAATCATCAAACAAAATGGTTACCACCCTTTTTGACAATTCTCTTTAAATTGCTTGCTTTGAGAATCCTCACTTTCTTCCATCTTCACCATAGCAAACCAATTAAAAGATGATGAACTTTATTTAAGAATTTAATTAAAACTAAGTAAGTAAATAAAACTCAATGAATTGTAGGAAAAATCTAAAACTTGGATTGCCTCCCAAGAGCATTATTTTACGTTCTTATAATTTGACCATTCTCTTTTTCAATCAACGGTAGTAAAGTTAAGGACTTCTTCATTCTTCTTTGCCTCCATCGCATAATAGGGTTCGAGATGTTGTCCATTTGCCTTGAAAACTTATCCTTTTTTATTTTTAATGTTAACAACTCCATGGAAGTAAGCTTTCACCACCATAAAAGGGTCTCTACCATCTAGACTTCAATTTGTTTAATTACTTCAAATGAGAGTTAAAGAGCAATCCTTCTTAAAAATTGCATTGCACAATATATTTATCATGCAATTTCTTTGTCTTCTCTTTATAAATCATGACACTCTTATATGCATCCAATCTTAGCTTGAGTTGGTCTTTTCTCTCTTTTCCTTTTTCATCATTAACCTTGTCTATTTTCCAACACCTTTCTTCCATAATTGGTATCTTCTTGGGCTTATACACATTAACCTCAACTTGTTCATCTCCCACTCTTAGTGTTCACTTTTCTAGTTTTACATCCATAAAAGCTCTACCTGTGGCTAGGAAAGGTCTCCTAGAATGAGTGATATATCATGGTCTCCTAATAATGAGTGATATCTTATGGTATTCTTCAAAGTCTAGCATAATAAAATCTATTGAAGAAAGGAATTTATCCACCTTGACAAGAATGTCTTCAACAATCCTTATAGGATATTTGATATATCTATCCATTAATTGTAATGATACCCTTATTTCCTTGATATCTCTAACCTTTAATTCCTTGGAAAGTGATCAAGGCATCAAATTAATATTAGATTTGAGATCACAAAGAGCTTTATTAAATTCTGGTTCACCAATTTTACAAGGTATAATAAAACTCCCTGGATCCTTGACTTTTTAATGAAGTTTATTTTGCAAAATAGCACTACATTCTTCTATGAGGGTCACTAATTCACACTCCTTAAGCTTTTTCTTGTTGAAAATAATGCTTTTGAGAAATTTCACATAAGAAGGCATTTGAGTTAATGATTTAAGGAATGGAATGTTGATGTGAATCTTCTTGAAAAATTTAAAGAATTTAGCAAAATCCTTGGTTTGTTTGTCATCTCATTGACTTTCCAATCTTTTAGGGAATGGAATAGGAGGCATATAAGGTTGGACTCTTGATGGTGGGGGACAAGCTTCTTCTTTCCTTGCTTCTTGTGATTCTTCCCTCTTCCCCTTTTAAGTTGCTTCTTCTTTTGCTTGTTTCTTAGGCTCTTTAACTATATTTTCTACCTTTCTTCACTTCTCAAATTAATGGCTTTCACATGCTCCTTTGGGTTAACCTATGAAGTAGAAAGCGAACTTCCCACTTGCCTAAATAACATAACATTCGCTAATTGTCCCATTTGGACCGCTAGTTCATGAATATATGAAGAATGATATTTACTAATTTGATCAACTTTAGCATGTAACCTCTTTAAAGCTTCATCTTGTGCATCGATCATCTTATTTGTTTTGATAATAAATTACTCCATTATAACCTTCAAACCTGATTTTATGTTCTGCTGTTGTTGTGTTTGAAAACCTAAGGGTGCTTGTGGTCTCAAGGCATTATTATCAAAAATTTGGATATTTCCTCTAACAAGGATTATAAGAATTGGAATATGGGTTTTTTTCCTTGTCCATTGTTGAAATTCCCTACAAAATTTAGTTCGTCGGTATTTAAAGAAGTACATGGATTACCCACCTAGTAATTGGCACTCACATTGTCATCTCATCCATAAAGCTCATAAGATTTCATTTGCATAGTTAGAGAAGCTATGACATTGCAATTCATGACATTGATTTGCTTGGATAAATTGGCAATTTAGTAATTAATTAATCAACCTCTATGACTCTTGCTACCTTTTTTTTCACATGGATCTTTTAGTTGGCCATTGACAACTAGTGACCACCATTTCCTCAAGCAATTGGTACGCCACATCTTTCATCTTAGCCATAAAAGCTCCATTTGTAGCTGCATCCAGTATACTCCTCAATGAAGGGCTCAAACCATTGTAAAAGGTTTATAATATGAGCTATTTAGATAAACCATGGTAAGCTTCCTTGAATCTATCCTAAGTATCATAGAGAGACTCTCCTTCTATTTGAGCAAAAGCAAAAATATCATTTCTCAACTTAGGCATCATCATTGGTGGATATATATTGTTTAGGAAAGCTTGTGATCATTATTGCCATGTAGTAATTGAGCCTGAAGCTAGTGAATGATACCATGACTTAGCCTTGTCTCTAAGTAAAAAGGAAAATAATCTTAACTTGATAACAACATTTGAGACTCCATTTTATTTGAAGCTATCATAAGTCTCCAAAAATGTTATTCTATGAATGTGTGGATCTTTATATGGAAAACCTTCAAATTGATTATTTTGAACCATTTGAATGGTTACTAGTTTGATCTAAAAGTTATTGGCATTAACAGTTGGTTTAGTAACTCTAGGTAGCAATTTATTTAGAAATGGAACACTATAGTCCCTTATAAACCTCTTATTATCTTGGTTGTTCACCATTAGATTCTTTCTCTTTTGCTCTTCTAATCTTTGTCTCCTTATACATGCTTTAAGAGTTCTTTTAATCTCAGGATCAAAAGGTTCAAGTTCTTGCTTTACTTGGTTTATACTCCTAGTCCTTTACATGTAAGATGAACTATTGCACTTGAAATCAAATTAAAAGAAAAGAAAATTCCATATTAAGAACTGAATCAAAGTTTTCAATACTAGAGCATCGTGTCCTAATAACGATGTTAATTTCTTTAAATGTGGTGTAGAGTTTAATCTAAAGGATAAACTTAGCCTTAATATTTTTCTTCTTTAAAATATCCATTTGACCCTTACCTTTAATAAGTATTAAACTTGCCACAGATTGCCAGAGAACGATGATGAAGTAAAATAATGCATAAAGTGTGTGTGGATATCGTCCCATTGAGACATTCGTTATAAGTATTGAAATGTGATGATTTTATTTTTATTTGAAAAATGAATACTTGAGATATTATCAAAACTACTAATGCAATGAAACTAAACTAAACTAGCAATTCAATGGCAAAAAGACAAAAACAATTGAGAAAGAAAACCTTATGATAAACTACCTAGGACACTTCATCTCACCAATGAAAAATCATGAAATCATTAGTCATTTAATGCTACATTGGATTAAGCATTGCAACTATTGGTTATCTCTAAAGTTATTAAGTCCTCTCTGTCAAGCAGTCACTATCTTTGTAACCACATTTTATAGAATCATCTTTCCATATGAACTAGAAACAAGTCACTCATTTGGATCTATAAATCCCTTAAATGATAGCAATAGGTTAAATGGGTATCTTTACTCGTCAATTAACCTAAGGAGTGATTCTAGGTATATTTCAATTTACAATCTTTTGATCTACAAATTAAACATAAATCATGTAATTAATGGCTAAGCAATCACAAGCATTAGGTTTAAGAATCATTCATTTGCAAAAGAATAAAATCCTAACATAGTCATTAAAATCATAAATCAATCAATTATGTTTCGTGGCTACACCAATGTCCTAAATCAAAGATCTAGCCTAACATATTAACAAAACAAGGTAGATCCAAAAGTAATAACATCATCTTTAACAAAAGAAATAAGATGAAGAGAAGTAAGGATGAAATCTTTCAATTGGCTTGAGGAATCTCCTTTTTTTCTTCTTCCTTGATCAAGTTCTTTAGAACTCTTGCACTTAATCTTAAGTTATAACTTATTTCTCCTAGTTTTCTTCCTTAAAAAATGTCTCTTTTAAGTGTTCAAAAAGTCTCTTTTCACCCTCTCTCTTCTCTCTTCCAAAAATCCAAAGAGTTTGCTTTATATATCCATTTAAAAGAGCTAAAATGTAGACTAAAATGTAGGTTCTGTCATGCCTGTGTCGCAGCCTGTGACTTTTGTTGTAAGTGTGATAACAACTTTGCCATTAAAAAGTTGCAGCTGCAATAGAATGCAATTGCTCTTTACACATCCAAATATTCATCTTAGTCCTAAAAGTTGCCAGCTTTACCTATTTTGGTCCAATTTTGCTCCAAGATTGTTAAAACACCAACAAAGCATCCAAAAGTGAGAAATAACATAAATGCACTTAAAATAACTTAATTTAAACATAAGTTAACATCAAAGCTCAAAACTCATCAAATAACTATGAACAAATTAAGTCTAACAGTTTCCCCATATCAAATGCGCCAAAGATCAAGCCTAATCGTCAACTTTACTTTCTTTGTCTTTGATGACCACCCC
Source organism: Omphalea diandra (assembly GCA_949677035.1). Classification (NCBI taxonomy): domain Eukaryota; kingdom Viridiplantae; phylum Streptophyta; class Magnoliopsida; order Malpighiales; family Euphorbiaceae; genus Omphalea; species Omphalea diandra. The sequence goes on from CATIWR010273217.1 coordinate 16,393, forward strand.
TATATAGACCTCGCCATTTATGGCGTTTATGAGATTGACATAGATTTTAACCTAGTCAAAGGGCTATTAAATATGGGTATTTGGTTAGAAAGGAGGCTTTAGGTTTGAAGGGTTTGTGAAACATAAGTTGTTTTTGGATATGGCTATGACTATTGTTATTACTCGAAAGAGGGGAGTTTAGGTCAAGACCAAGTGAAAGGACCAATTTCTTTGTTTTTTACTTTTATTTTTAGATGACGTAATGAATAGTAAAATCTTTTTATTATCTTATGTTGCCAGGCTATTGCCCGTTGCTTTTTTTTTTTCTAATGTATTTTATATATAGTGACTTTAAGCTATTTTTAGTTCAATCTATTGATCAGTGGAATCTAATGAGTTTCTTGATTGGGCATAGGAATGAAATTGTAGAATAATAATATGAAATGTATGAACTGTTTCACACTTATGATTATTTTGATATTTTAGGAGAAGAAACTACGTGGAGGACTAATTGGTTTTTATTGTTTTTACATTATTTGTAATACAACGTCTTGAACTGTTCTGTGTAATGCATGGTGAGGGTTGTATTAATAATTTTTTTTGGATAAAGGGAAAACTTGTCCCCCAATTTTTTTTTTAAATGACTACTTAAATTCAATTTAATTATTTGGGCTAATTTATACTTCAAAATTCAATATCAAGCCAATTAAATCCCATTTAACTGTTTAAACAATATTTCCTTCTCGCATCAACATAAGAACAATGTATGTCATCATATTTAATTTAAAAAATAGAAATCTAAAAATTTCATCAATGCTTTTTCTAAAAAATTTTAGATCCTTCTCTTCTTATCTTCATGTTTTTTTCTCCAACAACCCTTAAAAAAATTTGGACACACTTTATTCTTATAAGAATCCCTCTTTCAAATTGAAATAAGATTTTGGATTCATGGCTTAATATCAGGTTCACGACAGAACGTAACCCAAAAGAAGCTATTAAAGAAAATTGAGACTTGGTCCCGTTATTGTGTATATATTTTTAGGCCTTTAATGTCCCAAGTTCAATCCCTCTTTTTCTTTATAACTTAGATTAAAAAAAAAAAAATTGTCAAAGCAGTATAAATTAGATAAAAGGAAAAATGTTTCTATTTAATCAAAATTATTTCACATATCATAAACAAATATAAAAACAAAAAAAAGGGCAAGTCGAAGTGGAAGAAAAAGAAACAAAGAATGAAGAGAAACGTCTATGATATTATATGACAAAAACATAAATGCAAGGAAAAGAAGATAGTAAACATACATAATCAGCTTTTATGCTTTCCAAGTATATCTCACAATTCTCAATTTCTGAATGCCTCCACCTCTTAATGAAGACGAAAAAAATTCACTACTATATTTCTAGGACTTACAGTTTTTGACTTATGGTTTGAAATGTTTATTTAATTTCTTGGAGATATATTTAGACTAAGTTTAAAATGACCAATGGCTTGTATAATCCCAACCACACACCTCAATTGCGTAAATTCTTTGAAAATTTGTTTTAGCATTTTTAGAGAACAATTCTTCTTGTGCAATACTAATTTGCACAATATACACCAATTTAGAGAAAGAAAATGTTAAAAGGAGAATTGATTATAAAGTAGACGTACTTTCCTAGTACAGAGATATGTGAATAATAATTAATAGAGGACCACACAAATTTCCTAGCATGACTCCAAATACATGTAAAATGTTGAATAGTTCAACATCATTTCCAAAATCACCAATAAGAGTGTTGGTAGGTAGTTTTCCCTCAATCTTAAACTTTCTGTATAGATACACGAACATGTCCTTTTCCAGTACCTTGAGGTAATATGTCTAAACATGTTCCTCTATCATAAATTATTTTAACATCTAATAAGAAAAGAAAAATGCTAGTTTAATAAACATAACAATCAACCTATTCTGGATACAAAACGAAAACAAGATAAAACTAAATCCAGCAATTAAACTGGTAATTTGTATCCATAGTCACCAAATTATAGCTAAAATGTTATGATGATTATATAACTATTTTTTTTTATCATGAAAGTTAAACTAGCGTAAGTATCTCAAATCAAATCTTAAATTGTTTTCTAGTAGATAAAAGTTTATGTGTTCCCTAAATATTTTTTTTTAAAAAGTACGCATTAACTTAAATTAATTTTTACAGTTAATTTAGCCTTTATGCTCATACTTAAGAGCATTTAAATCTAGAAATAATAAAATAATAAAATTTATATTTTAAATCAATAAATATATTAAAGGAATATAATAATAAATAAATAAGCAAAAGTGCCATTTTTCAATAACCCCATCTTCTCCAATTAATTATATTTTTATCCTTACCATCAATACAAGCCCATGCTCATCTATATAGCACTCACAACTCAACAACTTAATCAAATGATACATATAGCAGGGCTAGAAGCTAATATATTATGGGTTCCACCCAGTGCAGTTAAAAGTGCACCAAATGCACACCTTAATGCAAAAGTGAGGCAAGAACTTAGAGTGGCACCTTTTGGCTTGTCAAGCAAGGAGCCTTCAACTAGGCGCTCACTTGATGTGTTTAGGTGAGCACATACAAGGGATACAGAGGAGTATAAACCATGCACTTGATTGCAACTTAAGGGCATTATAGTCAAACAAGTCATTAGATATTTTAGAACACATATTTTAGGCTTTCACTACAACTATTTTCTTTCTATAAGTAAAAAAATGGAAAAACAGTTTCATTAAGAATGTAGTACACTATAAAAAAAAAAAAACTGGTTTTAGTAACCACAAAATGTAGTATCTAAGTCATCGCTTAGCACCACATTTTGTGGTCGCTAAGTGTTTAGCAACCACAAATAAAATGTGATCACTAATGTGGTCTTTATTTAGCAACCACACAATGTGGTAGCTAATGTGGTCACAATATGCTGACAATGAAGACCATAACACACCATATGGAGACCACAATAGTGATTGTTATTTCGAGACAACATAATATGGTCTCTATTTAGCTACCATATTATAAACCACATATTATAAACTAATTAATTTGTGGTAGTTAAATAATTAAATAATTAATAATATTATTATTTTTTACATTTCATTTATTTATCTATTATTATTATTAATAGTCTAAAATGAATTAAGAATTGAAATACAAAAATATAATTAATAATTAAATAAACTAAATACAACATGAAATTATTGTAACTTATTAGCATTTCATAATTGCAACTTATTAAGTCAAACACAATTTGTTAAAAAAAGAATAAATAATACAATATTTATTGCTATAAAATATATTATACATTATTCATTGAGCATGTGACAACACAACGAGTATACTAAAATTTTATTCTTGCTTTCTTTGGTATATGGAAACCACAGGTACATTAATTACCTAGGGCTAGCCATAGCAACAATAATATTGACATATACCACCAGTTCTCATCATTCAAATGGAGCACAACTAACTAGATCTTTTTGTAGTTCCACCACACTTTTGACATCAGAGATTTGTTTTTCCTTATTCGTACCAACACCTTTAATAGCCTAGTTACAACAAATTTGTCTACCCCCAGCTACTTCCCTAATATATGAGCCAAGTAATAAAATATTATTGTCATTTTCAATGACTACAAATAAAATATCCAATAGAAGACTTAACATAGAAGATTGGTAAGCTCCACCTATCCACCAATCAATATAGTATATCGAAAACCCAGTAACATTTGATAATGATAACTACCTCCCAATGATGCTAGTACTGAATTTTAATTTTCCTTATAATCATTACTATTTGCAAAAGATATTCATAGATGACTTGCCAATGATTTTATAGGAACATATAAACAAAGAAGTTAAAATACATCTTTCCAATTCAAAAAAGTGATTAAGTAGACAAAACTCATCAATTTGACAATTTGATTGCGAGAAAAATCCCTTCTTAGAATTTTTTAGATAATCATAAGATCAGTTTTGTGTGAGTTTTAATCTAGAATAATAATACTCATGAAGCCATTAAACAATTTCAATAACATCATCCATATTTGTTAAGTCATTTATCGCACTTTGGGTATCCTAAAATGAAAATAAGAGACAAAATTATGAAAGGTTCAATTTCATATAAAGAAAAAATGCATGAAACAAAAATAACACCTGTTGATTTTGAAAAGAAATAAACTAAACCTTCTTAAATCTCTTCCTTATACTTTCACTGCAAATCAATGTACTTTAATAACAACCCATGAAAATGAATGAAAATAAGTGGTCTCCTTTTGCATGGAAATTGCAAAATTCATACTTTAAGAAAGAAAATTAATTTTAATAACATTGATGCTAGAACATTCCCTTTTAACATGCCAAATTTAGGTGCATATGAAGTTGAGAGTATAGTTGTTTTGTTTCTCCATTTGTAGGTCCAATAAACACAAATGATTGATCCATCCTAAGAAAATTATGATCATGCTATCAGATAATTTGCACATAAGAGTAACATCTAAGTAGTGATAACAACAAATTGACTTTCATAAAGAAATATCTGCATGAAAAGAGTTTCAACAAACAACCATCTATAAGTAAAGAAAAATATGAACAATTTTAGTTTTTTTTTCAAAAAAAATTATTTAGTTTTTTTTCAAAAAAAATTATCTTCCATTTTACAAACATGAATTCCAAGTGCATGTAATTCCAAAGAATAAAATTCAGTAGCATCAAGCAGATAAAAGAATTGATAACGAAACGACAATCCTGTATTATAACACTCTAGATTATGCTCAATAAGTTTATTATATAGACTAGTTTGGCAAATAATTCCATCTTGAAGACAATACCAGACTAAAAACATACAAAAATTCATTTGCACTCATTCGATAGAGGAGGGCAAACTTGAGAATTTAATGAGTAAATATATGCAAATGAAAAGCTAAATCCAAATTCATGCTAAAAAACATTAGGATTGCTCATGAGATATGTTGTCCCTAGGCACCAAGAAGGGGGGTTGAATTGGTGTTTAAAAATTTAAAATAAGGATGAAGAGAAGAAGAAAGAAATGTAAGAACACAAGGGTTTTATAGTGGTTCGGGCAAAACAATCCCTACGTCCACTCCCCA
>CATIWR010273251.1:0-23535 GCA_949677035.1 Omphalea diandra
GTCTTAATGATTACTTGGTATACCATTGTTATGAACACTTGCATGTGGAACTAAAAGGATGTTGTGACCGCTTGTCAAACACTTGCAAATCACATGGAAGATGGACTAATATGTCCCATTGGCACATGTTATGGATCAAATAGTTCACTTGTTATATGTTGGCCAGCAAAATCAAATGTCACTTGAATCACATGAATTCCCCAGAGCAGTGTTTGCCTCGTAAGGTCACGACACAAAAATAAATATATTGCACTTGCATAGTCAATTGTTATACTTGTAATGTATCATGATGATATTCTTATGTTGGTTGTGTCATAAGAATCTGACTATTGTTTTTATTCATTGAGTCGCGACTCACGAAATCGTAAATTTTTTTTTAGATATTGAAGCATAAGATTGGACATTTTGGTGCTTAGAGTTTTGCATCGAGACACATGGGCCACAGGTCGTCAGCTCAATTCCAACTCTCTCTCTCCTTGTGTCATGTACATACATCTAGATTGGAACCAATTTATAGTCACTAGCCTTGAAATTAGTTAACATATATGTACATTAAATACATGTTGGATTGTGTATGTATGATGAATAACACCTTTATGCATATGTAACCAATTTATAGTCACTAGCCTTGAAATTAGTTAACATATATGTATATTAAATACATGTTGGATTGTGTATGTATGATGAATAACACCTTTATGCATATGTATTTTGGATATGAATGTCATGATTTGTAAATGAACATGGTTGTTACATATAATCTACATAATTATGTGTAATGTCAAGTTAAAAAATGGTTATTTGTATAAAATGTATTGACATTTTTTTATGTGTTTATATTTATTGAGAAGAATTTAGACAGTGTTTATTTAAAACTTTAATGTATTTTTGTTTATTTGTAAGAGAATTTGAACTCTGGAGTTATATTAATCTTTATTTAGTTTTTTTATTAATATTTGCTTTGAATCTTAAAAAATATACGATTAAATGCAATATTTCAATTAAATTTTGAGTAAAAATATAATTTTTGTTAGGTTATAAATTTACAAAGGTTAAATGGGTTGTGTTGGATTTTGTGATCTACATATGATCGAATCATAGATGTTAAAGGCTAAAGGTGCATTAAGTTGCACAAGGATTCTAGAACCGATGCACAAGACACAAGGCATGCACCTTATAAAAGTAAGGTGCAAAAAAAAAAATCATAAAATAAAGTTAATAAGACTGAAAATACAACCTAAGTCTATAATTATAACTTCACATGTTTAAGAGACATCAAATAAATAAACAAACGAAAGAGAATACGTACAGGAGACATAAAACTATAATCATTGTCATATAACTAAAATCTCTAAAGTATCTTATAGTTCATAATCATCAATCATCATCATTAAGATCAATATAGTCATCTTCTTCAAAATCCTTTTCTTATTCATTTTCTTTATCTCATCTTCTTCAATAATTAAAAGTCCAACAAAAATTTGGCATTATAATAGTGCCTATATAAGAAAAAATTATTTGCCAAAAAATGAGGAAAACAACAGTTGGCTATGATGTGCAAAAGAAGAAGACGAAAAATTGGTGACCATTTCTTATTTGAAAGTTTTGTTGGCTGAAGCAGTGTCATTGCTTCCTTTTTTCTTGTTTGTATGATGTGCATCTGTTTCTATCTTTTGATCTAATCTTCTTCTTTTTTTTCTTCTTCCTCCTCCCTTGATTTTATTATTTTAAGACTTAATGAACAGTTTATATTATATGGTATATTTAAATTAAAAAAACACACAAAAAGCAAAATATCACAAATACGTTGTCCAAGTGCACAAAGACACGTCTTAGTATGATCACATGCCTTGCAAGGTTTAAGGCGCTAGGGGGTGCGCCTTGTGGCCTAAGTATGCCTTTCATAACTACAAACCCAATTAAATAAACGAGTTATACGTATCATGTTCATGTAATTCACTTACATTTCATGTCATGTTGGATTTGACATATCCTAACTCAATTAATAAATATGTCATATTCACGTTGACCCTAATTGTGTCACCTGAGTGGGTTGACATAACACGAACACAATCTATTTACATGCTTTGACACCTTTAGATTGTTTGTTGAATCCTAAGGAGATTTGTGGTTCAAACAAAATGCATTCATCAACCATTTAACTTACTAGTTCCATCCCCTTTCAAGGTAATCATATGAGACAAGTCAACCTAGACACAACCAAATCATGACCAAATAAGAATTATAAAGTGTGCTTTGCTTCTTCTTTTCTAATTTGAGTTTGTGACTTAGTCTCCCATTTTTAAAAATTATATTAAGACATTTTTATCTTTGATTTCATTAAATTATTTAATCTTTTCACTAACATTGTAGTACTTTTTTCTATTAGTCAACCAATGAAAGTCAATAAATTGATCTGAAAATTATTAAAATACCTAAATTACCTTGTCTTCTCTCTGACTTAAACTCTCATTTCTCACTCTCACTTAATGGCCACTTTCCTCTCCATCTCCAGACTCCTTTGTACCCTTTTAACAAACCCAACAATTGAAGGACAAAGATTGAAGAGATCAATAAACTGCATTTTTTGGACCTCCATAAACCCATATCAAACCGTCATGCCCAGCAACTAGACCCTCATGCAAACCCATCCCAAAAGCACTATAGCAACGTTTCCATAAACCCATATCAGACCCTCATGCGAACCCAGCCCCTGCGCCAACAATTGTGACTTATTCAACACAGTGGCGAACATGAAGAATTTGGTTGATATGGCAGTGGTGGTCTTGTCCTTAAAGTGGCAGTGGCAGCCTCATGCGAATAGACCCTCATGCAAACTCATCCCAAGATCCGTCATGCATCGAGATCCAAAGTGGTAGTGGTGGTCTCGTCCTTATATATATATATATATATTCATGTGTGAGTGCGCGTGTGTGGGTGTATGTGTATGTGTAGATCTCCCTATGATTCAACAAACAACCATTGTGTCTCTTGTTTTGGACATTTTGGTTCAAAAATGGTGTGTGTGTGTGTGTGTGTGTGTCATAGTTATTTAATTTGCTACCCCCACCACGAACTCGGTTGCACATCCCAAAACACTATTCATTGGCATTCCAAAACATGTCATTTCGTGTTCCAGATCACTCGAACTAGGGTTCCACCATTGTTTTGCTCATATAGTAGAGTTAGTCAAAGAAAAAGAAAGATAAAGAAGTTTTGTGTAAAGAAAACAAAAAGAAACGAAAGATAAAGAAGTTTTATGTAAAGAAAACATAAAAAAAAAAACATAGTATAGAAGAAGAAAATGGAGAGGAAGAAGGAAAGATTCACAAAACAAAAAAAATAAAGCAGATCTCGTTTTTTAATGGAGTTTAGTGAGAGATTAGTGATGGTACTGGTGTAGTAGTAATAGGTCGTGACTTTTTACGGAGGTTCGTGATGGTATTTGAGACCGTAGTTATTATCTTTTATAGGAAATAGGAAGTGGATAGACTAGTAATTACATTTGTTAAAAAAAGATGCAATAATTAAAAAAATAATTAATGACTTAATGACCATTAGTATTAATTTATTTAGTTTTTAAGAAAATAAAATTTAACTAATTATTTTTCATGAAATCTTGTTCTAATTAAATTTTATGAAGCCTTATTCTAATTTTCTATTGGATATGTTGAATATCCTGCTTTTTTTTTTTTTTTTTCAATCTGCCTGCCAACAAAAATAACGTGGCAAATACTCTAAAATTCTTTTATGCATAAAAATCTAGGTGAAAATGCTAGTAACCTGAATCCGTCTAATTCGCATGCGGCAATCCAAAGTGATGTACCAACTTATTCTACTTCCCATGTACCTCATTTTAAGGTAAGTGGTGTACGCCATCCCCGTAGCACGACCTGAGTCATACCGCATTCTAGGTAACTATATATATATATGCGCATACACAATGTGTGTAGATATACATATACTCACAGCGCGCCTGCGCACACATATTCGTTGCTAATCTAAAAAGATCTTATCCTACTCATTTCTTAAGACAAAAACAAGATTATGGAAACACTTGCTCAAAATCTCATTTATCAGATTCCATATAGAAGATGCAATTTGATAATTTTTTCTGACTGTTGCTTATGTGAGAAGTAGATGTAACTTTCAGTCATTAGTTTTGTGTTTCTTCTCTTGTAGGGGAGGTTTCATTTGTCTTCATGAAGACTATTGTTTTAAAGCTTGCTGATGTTAGGAATCGCTTCTGTCAGGATAAATCTGACACAAATCGTGGAAGTGTTTGTAAATGTTTGTAGTCATATATACCAAAACAGGCAGGTCCTACTGTATGGCATAACTTACAAACTGGAATATAGAAACAATCAGTCTGGCAAGTCATTGCAGTGTTGTGATCTTACTTTTATCCATATCATGTTAGCAGTGATTTTTCATTCCCCCCTTTTTCCCAAAATTTCCTGGTATAACCAGTCTTTTAGGGCATGAGTGATGGTGAGTAGTAATGTGAAGCTCTGGGTTTGTTTGTGGAGTTCTCAATAGATGAGTTCATAGGTTAAAGCTAAATGGAAATAGAAATCAGCCACAGTTAGGTAGCAGGTTTAACATGATCATATCACATCCATACAAGCCTTATTAGACTACACAAAAATCATGGTCAATATGAGAACCTTTTTCATGTTTTCTTTTGAATGTGAAATTGTTATTATTATTATTAATTTTTTTTGGTAGTGGTGGCATATAATATCCTCAAATTGTTGCCTACTGACCTCACTGTAACCTTTTTATTATATTTTGCAGCTTCAGAATTGTATTGGATCTGCTGTTAGCGCCATGGGACCAGAGAAAATGCTAACACTCGTACCAATCTCTGTTCATGCTAATAATTTTACTTATTCCAATGTCTGGTCGGTACCCATATTGAAAAAACATGTTGCTGGAGCATCGCTTGCATATTACATGGAGCATATTGTGCCTCTGGCAAAATCTTTTGTGCAAGCCAGTCAGAAAGGTATTTTCTGATATATGAAGATAATTAATTGACTTAAATCAAAGAGAACTCTGTCTTTCCTAAATCAGTTAACATTGTAGTCAGCAACCAAATGATGCAAACTGGTAGTTAGCAATCAAATGAAGCAAACTGTTATGCTAAGAGCAAAAGATATATTTGTGTGTGGTGCAGGTGCATGCTTGTGCAGGTTTACATGCATTTGTATAATGTTTAATCTAGAAGCTTATATTTATGAAGGCACTGCCTATTTTCCACCTGCAAATGTAGACAAGGTTGGCCGTGTTGTGTGCTTATGGTGATCTAGAAACACGATATCTTTGTATGACTTCTGTAGATTTTTCAACAAGAAGGATTTTATATAATAGGAAATGTAATTTGTGATGGAAAAGAGGTATCAAATTATTCAATTGTCTCTATCACAATGTAGCTTTAGTGCTAAATTTTTTATCTTTTGCTGTTTGGCCTGATTCAAAATCTGGATAAATTACTAATGAGTTGGTCATCTAAGAACTATGCATGACAGGTGTTTGATTTATTGGATATTTATGGAGTCTTAATTAGTCCTTGGATATTTATGGAGTCTTAATTAGTCCAACAAGTTGTTGAGTGAAAATATTTTAATTGATTTTCCCTGTTTTCATTCAACAATGATTTGCATTGACATGAAGTTTACCAACCTCAGGAATTTTAAATTTTTTTCATATTTCAATTCCCTCTTTGGTCCAGGTAAAAATTCAGTAACTGGTCAAGATCTGCAGGCAACAGCTCATGGCCTCTTGGGACTGCTCCCTTCTTTTTGTCACCATCCTGTTGATACTCACATTGGCTGAATTTTTAATTACATTTGTGAAGGAAGATCCTTTCATGCATCAAAATGTTGCTGTTGCTTTACAGGTAATTGTTCTTTTCCTTTCTGGCAGCAAGGACCAAGCCAATTATATCTGTTTCTTGGGCCTGGCTAATCGTAGATTGCTTTATTTGGAATTATTTATGTGTATTTGTTTATCATTGTTCAGATTCTTGTGAGTCAAAATAAAAGTGCAGTTAACTCAAAAAATGATGCTGGCAAGTCACAGAGCAGTGCAGTGGAGGATAATCTATTGGATTTCAGAAAGGCATCCTCTTATTCAAAGAAAAGGGCAACCAGAAACATCAATGCTTTGGCATCATTTTCTCCTGAGTTTCTTCAGGCTCTTTTGGACTTATTTGTTGCTTCTCCACCATAGAAGCGCTTATATATAAGGGTTTCTTCCACTTAGTACTTCTAGCCTGTTTGATAGATGATTTTTGCAATATGTTTTCTGTTGATACCAAAATTGCTTGTGCTCCTTGTATGTATACTGTGCTTTACCAATTATTTTATTTTAGATGGTATGATCCACTGTGAACTGAAAATCTTTCAACTTGATCTTACATAGTGCTTTCAGTTAGTTGTTTAGATTGACCTGATTTTTCAGGTTGATAAGATGTTCTTGAACCATTTATTGCATCCCGCCCCGGGGGGGGGTGGGAAGGGGGGGCTTTGCTTGTTTTGCTCTATTCTCCTCTGGAATTGGGCTTGTTTTGGTTCAATTTTGGTTTATGCCAAGCGAGATGAAGGTGGTCCATTTACCAACTGGGGCGAGGTTCGCCTGGTTGTTACCATTTACCAACTGGGGCGAGGTTCGCCTGGTTGTTACCTGGCATGGAGTTGTGGACAGAAGAAGAACCACTCTTAGATTTCAACTGATTGCTGATATTCTGTTATAGCTTTTATTGAAAGATCGTGCTAAATTTGAGAGAATATCTGATAGGGCTTCCCTGATTTTTGGTGATTGTTATTGTTTGCCTTGCTGAAACTAGTAATACCTGTTACTGTTTCTTGCAAAGAACAGTGAGATCAGTTTGCTTTTATCAGCTATAGGTTATTTAACAATTACTCATACTTGAAACGAGCTTCGTGCTTCAGTCCCTTTTTTTTGTAATTTCTTTTTGCAGAGAATATTTCGTTCAACTGTTTCAAATGTTTTTCCTTTTAGTTGGTCAATTGAGATTGGTTGTAATGATGCTCATGTGTATTCTTAGTGACAACAAAATTTCAGTCAACATTGTAAGAAGTTTCTCGATGTTATTTTTTCAGGATGCTGTTGGATGCTTGGCTTCTATTACTGACTCTTCCATCACCAAGAAAATTTTAATGTCACTACTTGAGAGGTTTCAGCTTGTGAATGGCAGAGGTGAATTTGAGCAGCTAATAAGCTATGGAGATGAATTAATTGATACAGAACAAGGCAGTATAAGTGCAAAAGAGAGAAATGCAAAGAGGCAAATTTGAAAGTTTTAATTTGCCATAGGCAATCCATCCATAAAAATTGTTGGACGACCAGGGAATAACTGTGTGGCTTGAGGCAGACCTGATTTTGTTCGCAATTGCAAAGGGGAATCAAGCAAACAAATCAGATCAAAACTACTAGCTCACTCCAATAGGATCTAGGAACCCTATCAAGAAGGCCTTGTGTTTTCTTGCGATAGAATTGCATAACACAACTCAAGAACCATAGCTGCTTGAATTTTATTAACCTATAAAGTATGAACTGACCATAAAGCATTACAGGCATATGTTTCATACACTTGAACCAAACCTATACTCACTTGGATTCATAATCTATATGAGATTTGGATTACTAGATAAAGAAAGACCATTTTGTATTTGACTGTTAGGCTAAGATTAATTTCCACTCAAACTTAAAATAGGAACAAAGTGAATCTAAGCTCCAAAATATTGCAGCCCAGCCCTTTTGAGCAAAGCTGGAGATTACTAAAATGTTCCCTTGTTCTAAACCAAATGTAAATCTTGACTTGCATCTAATTGAATAAATATGAATATGAAACTAAACTGTGGCTGGGAAAAATCTTATGAGGTCCCAGACTGAATCTAGGCTAAAACATAGAGAATGATCTTTCATCTTCCTTTTCTTGGTGTTTCTTCTTTGCTGCATGAAAAGGAAAGAAACACAGAATGGCAGACGTAAAAAAGTTGGTTTTCCCACTTGGTGTTTATTTATCTGCATTGACAATCTCTCTCTCTCTCTCTCTTTCTCTCTCTCTCTGCACCCTCCCCTTTCCTTATGTTTCTGCACTTAGTAGGTCCTTTCCTCCTAGCAGTCAGGGGATTCAACTTGTCACCTCCTCTATTTAATATGCTGCTTTACCCATTAAGTTCTGTCTTATCCACATTTTCTGTGATTAATTCATTTTTTTTATGCTCCATTTTAAGGTCATGCCGTTGACTATTCTGCTGTAATCCAAAATTTACATTTGAATTTTAAAATTGATGATTGCTTAATTAACACTTCCTCTTTCCCATTTTAATTGTCACCTTTGATTTTTACAGTTTGTTTAAGAAAACATAATTAATATTTTGCCAGCTTATTTTTTATTCTATCTCCTTCATAATAAATTTAATTCATTGTTTGTATCTCTTTATTTGTCTTGAAAATATAAAGTTACAATAAATTTGCATTTATATATGGTATTAATGAAAGGGAATTAATAAAATGGATACTTTTCTTTGTTGTAAAAGTGGGCGTGCAATTTGGGACAGCCTGTAAACGATTTTGGTTTCTCTCTCTTCTAGGCCTTTAGTTGGCAATGCTGATTTATAGTATTTTGGTTTCTCTCTCTTCTAGGGCTTTAGTTAGCAATGCTGATTTATCATTGATTGACTAGGAGTTTATCAACATATGCTGTTATTTGGTCTTTCTTACTCAATAAACATCAATAAATAACGGTATGCTTGAGAATGGGATCCAAATGGAGGTAGTCTCCTAACTTTTTTCTGGAATTTCATTTTACAATGTATATGAGAGTTATGGTGGTTAAATCATCCATTAGTTCTAAATGCTCATTTTTCTTAACCTTCAATGGAATCTAAATTTAGTTTTTACACACATTAACTTCCTACTTCTGAAAAACTCAGGCACATATTATTATTGATTGCCTTCCTTTACATCTCCATTCCCTGCCTTTACTTTCATTAATTCCTCTTTATCACCATTAAAACTCCATGCAATTTTGCATATAAATTGTGGAAAAATGTGTATATTGAGAAGTTTAGTAAATGCACAGATTTTTGATAATGGAGCTGGCTTCTTCTCTGATTGAAGGGGCCAAGGAGGATCTTGTAAATCTGATATATAATTATGTTGTCCACATTGTTAAGGTACCTTTCTCCCCTCCACTCCCCACCCCCCCCCCCCCCCGCCGGTATTACAGTTATAAGCAGAATTTTGCAGGTTTGTGCTGGCATATTTTTGCACTGTTACTCATAAAAGCTGCTATTGTTAGGTCCTTGCAACTCTCTCATTCATGTTTTCTGCAGGAACATGCCTGGTTTTGTTCTTCTCAATTTGTGGAGCTGATAGACTTGTTACTTGGCCTGAAGCCTCCTCCTGATATTGCATCTCTAAGGAATCGATTTGCTTGTTTTCGCATTCTTGTGATCTCTTTTTTCTACTCTCCTCTTTTTTTGTACATCTGCTTCTTTTCTCTTTTTCCCTTTTCCTGTACTTATTTCCCTTTAGTTTCCATGGATTCCCTTCTACCAATCTGTCGCCTAAATGATTTGAGCTTCAAATGACCCTACCAATGCAAAGATGAAGTATGGCCTGCAGAGTCTAACAATCCAATAAGTATCCATCTTTTGAGATACTATAAATTGATTTTGTTTGTTTCTCAGCACAAGCACAATTTGCAAGGTCATTAACGATACAATTTGCAGCCATCAATATCTTTAAATATATGGATATGAGGGAGGAGCATAGTTACTAATTACTCTATCCGTCTTAAAAAGATTTTCACTTTTTGTTTTTTCATATTTTTTAAGAAAATATATTTAATATTTTGCCGACTCATAATTCATTGTATATGTTTTTATTTATGCCCTTAATTATATGTAATGAGAAAATAAATATAATTTACCTAATTTAATAATTAATGAGGGTAAATTAAAAAAATTAATGATAAAAATTTATAATTTAATGAAAGTAAACATTTGTTTTGAGACATTCCAAAAACAAATAATGGATAGACCTTTTTAGTCGGAGGGAGTATTATATTATACTACTATCTTCAAAGTAAGTTTCGGTTTAACTTTTAGGATATCAAAATAATTTGTCAGCAAAATATTTCTCCCACAACATATTCATATTTACTATATTAGGATGTCCAATGAAGAAGACCCACCTTTGCATTAAAGTCAAAAGTCAAGACGTTGATTTAACTTTTAGTATTGGTGGGACCCAAAAAAGAAATTTAATGAAGGTAAAGTTGGTAAACTTAAAATATATTTCTTTGAAATGACTCCTTAATCTCGTGCCAAAGTTAAAGTGGACGCTTATCATGCAAATGAGGGAGTGTGTTAAATTACTTACAGTTCTAGAGCTACCTTATATGCTGGTTTTCACAAAAAGATAGGAAATAAAAAGAAAATCAAAGTAAATATTTTTCTGCTAATAATTAGTGAACTTTTTTTTATATTAAATGTTGCTGTCAAGGTTGTTGTTACAGAAGAGCAATCTAAATATGAAAGCAAGTGCAAATGAAACTTGAAACAAAGAAACAAAGAAAGCACATTCATGAGGTTTAGCAAGATCTACCTCAATAGTGGGAATGATACACTAACAACTGAAAAAGAAAAAAAGAAAGAATTATGTTCTCCAATTCAAAATGCTACTCAACCAGCTAGCAATGTTCTGTCTCACTTGAATAGTATCTTGAAAAGGGCGCTTACTAGTATTTCCTTTATTCAATGTAAGGACATTATCACGACAGTTCTAATAGCTTGTTTATGTAAATTATCCTTACATGCTTCCTCTTTTGCCTTTTTGTTTTTAACATGTTATTTGAAGGAAGCTATGATTGCCACAATATATGGTGCAACATGAAATGAGATATTCTATAATTTTAGCTGGAGAAATTATTGATCCTTGATACTTGTATTTGATTCAACTAGGCTAATGTCATTGCAAAGTATGAATGCAGGTTGAACTACTAATTTCTTTATGTACTGCTGCAGATAAGCTTGGAGGAGGAAATTATGAAGGCCTTTCTCATATTCAATGAGATCATACTCACTTTAAAGGATGTAGGTGCTCTGAAAAAAAAAAAAAGAATTATACGATTACAATGGCTTTTTTAAAAAAAAAATAATAAATTAATGCACTATGTGTTTGTATTTCATTTATGTTCAAGACCTCATTCAGATAGTTTTTCAAATGTGAATGGCAAGCTCTTTAAGCATTCAATTTTTATGTTTGATTTGCACTATTAATAACTTTTGTCTGGTGTTCTCAAATAAATAATGCCCACATTAACAAAGAAAGACACAAACACAGATTTTTGGTGAATAATTGGATGCCCAAAACTATGAGCTCTCCCTTTTATATATAGGTCAGATATAGTCAATCAAATTCCAAAATTACAACACTAATTTCTTTCAATCAAATCCCCTAATTATAGCACTAATTCTTCCTTATTTACGGCAGTAAAATTATCCCTCAAAAGTCAACCAAATCCCACAATTATAGCACTAATTCTTTCCTATTTACAACAACAATAATATCATTTAATTACTGTTATTATGTCTCAATTACAGCAAAAAAATAATACATTTATAGTTGACATTATCCCTTAATCATAGGAGATAAATATTCTACAAGATATCATTGACACCCCCCTCAAATTGACGCTTGTGAGTCTAGTAGCATCAATTTGTTTACAAAAAACTGATGGTGAGCATGAGTGAGAGGTTTTGTGAGAATATCTATAATTTGACAATCTGTAGAGATATGTGGAAGGGTAATAAAACCTTTGTCAAAAGCTTCACGAATTGAGTGACAATCCACCTCAATGTGCTTGGTCCGTTCATGAAATACAGGATTTGCCACAATCTGAATAGCATTGGTATTGTCGGCATGGAGAGGAGTAGGACTAGATTGTGGATAATCTAATTCAGAGAGTAAGCCACGTAATTAAGTAATTTTTGAACAAGTAGAGGACATAACACGATATTCAGCCTCAGTGGAGGATTTGGATACTCGTTCTTCTTTTTTACACTTCCAAAAAATTAAAGCATCACCCAAACATACATACCAACCTATAGTAGAACGTCATGTATCTGGACAGCCAGCCCAATCTGCATCACTATAAACAATGAGATGAAGAGATGTACTAGATGGAAAGAAGAGCCCGCGAGTGGAAGTACCAAGAAGATAGTTGATAATGTGTTTAACTGCGATCATATGTAAATGACACGGTGAAGCCATAAATTGACTTACTAAATTAACTACAAATGAGATTTCTGGTCGACTAATAGTAAGATAAACAAGACTACCAACGAGTCTCTGATATAATGTCGGATCTTGGATGGGATCACCTTCATTTTTTTGATATTTGATAGTAACTTCCATAGGTGTATCGACAGGAGTATAATCTTATAAGTCTGCCAAGTGAATCATGTCACGAAGATACTTATGTTGATTTATAAAGATTTCTTTGCTACTTCTGTGAATTTCAAGCCTTAAAAAATGAACAAGAGATCCAAGATCTTTCATTTGAAATGAAGCATGTAGAGAGGCTTTAAGTTGTTGAATCTTACCAATGTCAGTGCCAGTGATAATAATATCATCCACATAGATAAGTAAGATAACAATACCTAGAGAAGTTTTTCGCAAGAATAAAAAGGGGTCATACTGATTTTGCATAAAGGAAAGGTGAATAAGTGTTTGTCAAAATTTCTCAAACCAAGCACGAGGGGCTTGTTTGAGCCCATATAATGAACGTTTTAAGTGACAAACATCTATAACATTAGAAGTCTTCAATCCCAGAGGAGGCCTCATGTAAATATCTTCTTGGAGATCCCCATGAAGAAATGCGTTTTTGACATCCATCTAGTGGATGGGCCAGTCTTTAAAATCTGCAATAGCTGAAATTGTATGAACAATAGTCATTTTTGCAACTGGAGCAAAAGTTTCCTCATAATCTATCCCATATTCTTGACGATTTCCAAGAGCAACTAATTGAGCCTTGTATCGATCCAAAGATCTATCAAATTTTAGTTTGATAGAAAAGACCCATTTACAACCAATGGGAGTGATAGAGGATGGACAAGGTACTAGATCTCGAGTATTGTTTTGTTGTAACGCATCAAGTTCCTCCTGCATAGCTTGTTTTCAACAATCATCTTTATAGCTTGTGAGTAAGAGGTAGGTATAGTAGAAGAGGATAGTGTTGCAACTTAAGATGTATGATTACTAAATCTCTCTAGAGAATAGCCATACCTGCAGGAAGTCGAGAGATTTGAGTGGATCGTCGAACTGTTGGAATGGTGATGTTAATTACTGGTGCCAGAGAGGACTCATGGAGAGGGCCATCAGGACAGTCTTCATTCCTGCTTCACCTTGCATACATAATACCAGGCCTAAATCGTGTGATAGAATCATAAGAAACAACATTAAAAGAATTGACCTCATCCTCAAAGGCAGGAAGAAGAGAATGAGAAGGAAAGTGTGAGGTGACATCATGGAAGGGAAAGAAATATTGTTGGTCAAGAAAAATGACATTACAGGAAACACGAAGCCATTGAATGGTGGGATCATAACATAGATAACCTTTTTGATGTGGTGCATAACCAAGAAAAAAATATCTCACAGATTGAGCAGAGAGCTTAGTTCTTTCATGAGGTAGAAGAAGAACAAAACAGACACATCCAAAAGGATGTAAATGCGTATATGCATGTTGTTGATTATAGAGACGAAAATATGGTGTTTGATGGTTAAGAGTGGGGAATGGAAGTCTATTTATCAAATGTACAACAGTAGATAAAGCCTCAACCCAAAAATGTGATGGAACAGAAGATTCAATAAGTAAGGAACGCACCACATCAAGAAGGTGACGATTTTTTTCTCTCTGCCACTCCATTATGTTGACGTGTACGCTGATAACTTCATTGAGAAATAATTCCCTTCTGTTGAAGAAAATCTTGGAATTTTTAAGACATATATTCTCCCTAGAATCAGATCGAAAGATTTTGACACCTCAGGAAAATTGATTTTCAATCAAAGCTATGAATTTTTGAAAGGCATCAAAAACTTTAGATTTACATCGCAAAAAATATATCCAACAAAGCAGTTGTGATCATCAATGAAAGTGACAAAATACTTATAATGAGCATGAGATATGACTGGTGAAATCCCCCAAACATCACTGTGCACCAAATCAAAACAATGAGATGAATGATTATGGTGAGATGGGAAAGGAAGAGTTTCTTTTTGCCATTTTGCAACTATAACAATCAATAGTGACATCTTTAGCTGGAAAATGAAGTTTATTGCTCAACACCTTAAATTTTAACATTGATAGAAGAATTTGATGATTTGGATGACCTAACTTTACATGCCATAATTTGTAATCATGCTTAACAGAATTACAAAATAAGGAAATCACACTTATTGACTTAGTTGGTGCATTAAGATAAAAAGGAAAGAGTCTGCCGCATTTAGGTCCCTCCGCTATTGTCTTCCCTGACACCAGCTCCTGCACAACACAACCAGAAGGAGAAAATAACTTGGCAAATATTTTTTACTATTTGTCCAACAGAAAGAAGATGAGCAGATAAGTCAAGAGAAATAAAAATATTTTTCAGTGACAGAGAGGAGGAAATATCACCAACAGAAGTGATGGGAAGATGATCCCCATTGGCAATCTCAACTTGCAAGCCACCATCATATTTTTTTTAACATTAATAAGGATATCAGATGAAGGAGTTATGTGGTTTAAAGCTGTCGAGTCAAAAAACCATAATTTAGAAAGTGAGGGAGTTTTACCAGTAAGACCAAGAGTAGAAAGAGCCAATACAATTATCTATTGAATATGCTCTTCAGTGAGAGAAGGGACTATTGGCTAAGAGGAAGAGGCAGTAACCACAGTAGAAGAATCATTCATCATATTGGTAGTAAAAGTGTGAAAGGCATGAGGATTGCGACTCTGGGGACGCTTTCGACATTCTGCGAGAATGTGTCTTTTAACTTTGCAATAGTTGCAAAATTTTTGAGGACATTGATTGACAATATGACCAAATGTCTTACAACCATAACATTGAGTATTGTGTGGATGTCGAACACGTTGTTTACCTTGAGCAACATAAGCAATATTAAGAACATTAACAAAACTTCATTTTTGTTCCAAAGTGGCTTGAGTCAAAAGACGTTGCTCCTCCCTAAGAAGTTCATGCAAACAATCATCCAAAAAGGGAGGTGGAATCTAGTACAGTAAATTTGAATGCACAGGTTCAAACTCAGAGCGATGTTTCAACAAGAACTAATCCCTTTGACTAGTTTGATGAAGAGTTTGAACATCTTCTAAAGAGTGAACATGAACAGAAGCATACATGATATTTGTGTATTATGTCCATAATGTGATAAACCCAGTATAATACTCCTGAATCGATAAATTTCCTTGAGCGTAAATTGAAATGTCATATTCCAATTGAAAACGTTTGGCCGAGCTTTTCTAATCATAAACTTTCTTGAGATAATCTCACATAGCTTTGGCTGTCTTATATGGTCGTAAATTGATAGCAATAGCTAGTTTCATAGTCTGCAATAATCAACTCGTGATTCTAGCATCTTTGATGTCCCAATCAATAGCTTTAGTATGATCAAAAGGCCTAGAGTTGGTTCCATCAATGTGTCCCCATAGTTCCTTCCCTTGAACATAAATCTGAAACTGAAATTCTCAAGCAAGATAATTCTTACCAGAGAACTTGACACAAGCTATTTTTATTTTCTCCATGACTAAAATTCTGAAAGAAATTGCCAGAAAAAATAGCTCAAAAATTCAAACCACGAAGCTACCACTCTTTTCCAAAAATTAACCAAAAAAACTCACAATCTCACCAAACAAGAGAGTGGCTCTGATACCATAACAAAGAAAGACACAAACATAGATTTTGGGTGAATAATTGGATGCCCAAAATTATGAGCTCTCCCTTCTATATATAGATCAGATACAGTCAATCAAATCTCACAATTACAACACTAATTTCTCTTAATCAAATCTCTTAATTACAACACTAATTTCTCCCTATTTACGGCAGTAAAATTATCCATCAAAAGTCAACTAAATCTCACAATTATAGTACTAATTCTTTCTTATTTACAACAACAATAATATAATTTAATTACTACTATTATGCCCCAATTACAACTCCCAATTACAGCAGAAAAATAATACATTTATAGTTGACATCATCCCTTAATTATAGGAGATAAATATTCTACAAGATATCATTGACACACATGGCCAAGTTGCTAATGGCTGTGAATTTCTTCAGTGTCTTATCATGATTTTGATTTTAAGAATTCCAAGGTTGCTTGTTGGGAAACTTGAAATAAACTAGCAATGCACTAACTATACAGATGGAGTTTATATAGCTCTAGGATTTTTCTTGCTCAAAAGAAAATGATAATGAACTTTCTGTTTAATGCTATGAACTTTCTGTTTAATGCTATGTCTTAATTGATACTTAAGATTCACTCTTGCTTTGTTGCCTTCAATTAGTGAGAAAGTTTAGTTTTTTCGATAGTTGAGAATTTTAATAGAAGCTCTAATGTTTTTGTCATAATTTTTACTGTGTTTTTTTTTTTATTTGTTGTAGGGTGTGAAATTTTTAATTATTATTCTTGACTTTCAAATTTAAGTATTGTGCCCAAGATGCAATTGCTTGATGAGACAATAACAATTTCATTAATATGCAGGCAAAAGATGAAGCTAGGAAATTGGCTTAGGATACACTCCTTATGATAAGTTCCACCTTCAGAAACTCATGTGCAGGTTCTTTTGAATCTTATCACAAATTGATCAGCATGGTTAGTGCCCCACTTGTTTTGCTCTGTGAAGTTTCTTTTTTTTTTTTTTTTTTTTTTTTTTTGGTAATTTGGTTCTTGTTTGCACTTTCTGATATTCTTCCTTAGGTTTCACCAGATACACACTCAAGCTCTTACTTCTTGAAAAGCATATTGCATAGTCTTTTAATTTTTATTTTCACTGCACTTTAGTCCTTAAGCTAAAATATCAGATATTTTAATCTCAAATTTGATTCTTAATTAATCCTTGAATTGTCAAATGAAGCAAAACTGGAAAACTAAGGGACTAAAAAGTTAAAGTGGGCTTAAAATGTAATGCAATGAGCAAAAGGTATAATTTTTTTTATTTTCCTAATGCGAAACTATTTAATTAACTTTTAAGGAGCAGAGAAAAAAGTTGATGTTTAACCTTATTGGGGACTGGGGTGGGGTTATAATTTAGCCGAGTATCTAGCTTCTCAGTATCCTGTTTACATTTTCCCTGTAGTGGTACTCTAGAACTAAATGCAAAACTTCTAAAACTAGCCAAATATTTGGGGACACCCAACAAAGAAAAACTTGTTCACAGATTAGGATTCGATGGAATACTTGACTCAGATTAAAGTTGTATGTTGTTCATCTGTTGATTTCTTTTTTATCAGTCTGATCAACATTTACTTTGTTATCAAATTATAGAAAACTACCTAGCTGTTTCACATGATCTTACTCATTATGCAGATAATGGGTTATCTTTCAAGTTCATCTCCTCAAATAAAGAGTGGAGCGGTATCTGCGCTGTCTGTACTGGTTCACAATGATGCAGACATCTGTGTTAAGATGCCTGATCTTGCTCCCTCTCTCTTATCTTTGCTGCAAAGCAAAGCTGTGGAAGTCATAAAAGCAAGTATTTGCTTCCTATATATTTTATATTTCTTCGTGCTGCTCTTAATACTAATGAACTGATTGGTATTGTGTTAAACAGGCTGTTTTAGGTTTTGTGAAAGTACTAGTAGCATCCCTGCAGGCTAAAGACCTTCAGAATCTTCTATCTGACATCACTAATAGAGTTCTCCTGTGGTCAACAGTCTCTAGATTTCATTTTAGATTGAAGGCATGTTTAACCTTTTGCCTTAGTGCAATGGCTTGTGAAAGGAAAAAACAAAACTTTGTCTGCACACATTTTAGCGCTCGTATATAATTATATTTGTTTACTTATTTGTTCTTGTCTCTACAGGTCTCTGGTCTTCATAATGTTAATGTTTTTTTGTCTACAGGTGACAGTCATACTGGAAATCATGATACGGAAGTGTGGTTCTGCTGCAGCTGAGTTAGTTACACCTGAGAGGCACAAGAATTTTGTCAGGACTGTTTTGGAGGTATTTTTCCCCTGCTCTTTTTCTTTTCTTTATTTTGTAAAATTATGGAATGTTCATTTATTTTATTATAACCTGCCTCCACATTATCTACTCCTTATACTTTGTGCCTGAAACACTAAGATCTGTAAAGGAAACAAAGCAACTTTAAAAGGTTGTGTTTCCCATAAGCTGCTGGGGGCTTGTTTATGTAGGCAAATGTTAAAATCAAGGCATTAGATTGGAGATATAGTGCAATGCTCTAACCTCCAATTTTCGCGAACAAATTGCAATTTCATAAAAAAAAGTCACTCAATGGACTTCAAATAAAGAGTTAAAAGACAATCTTTCTAAACTTGTTCTGTTACTCTGCTGTAATAAATTGTTTTCATGGTCTTAACCATAATTAATCCATAAGCTAGCTGTGGTTGTGTTAATTGACTGTTGCTCTTTCTTTATGATATTCATATATTTTTCACTGTATGCATCCAAATCTCTTCTTGCCTCTTTTTTATTTTTTGTCATTTCCAAGTACCATCCTTAATTTTCTAAAAAGGAAACAATTTATGTTGATTTCTGACGGTTAGCACACAAGGCATTTTCAGCCGTATTCCACACACAGCTCCCAACTTTATTGTTAATCATGTTCATATGAGCTTATTTTACGTGCTTATCTCGTGCAGAATCGTCATCGTAAGTCAAGTTCCAAGGAAGATGGCCCAACTGATATGGAAACAATGCTTGTAGATTCAAAGAGCAAGAGGTCTGATATTTCTTTTTGATCATTTCAACTTCATTTCCTGATATTTGTATTGCTTGTTTCCCATGTTCTAGTGCTATGCTCCATTGTTCTCTGAATTTAACTTTCCCTAGCAGACTGACCTCCCCATCTCTGCCCATTTTTCACCTACCCCATTTGAAAGAAAGGAATTTATAATATGTTGTAAATGCTGTTGAACTTGCATCTTTCTAGGATGGGCAAGCAGGAACACGAAGAAAATGGTTCTGTTTCCAAGGAAACTGGTCCAGTGCATCATAGGAAGAGAACGAGAGCAACTAAGGAAAATGAGAGCCCTTCTACATTGAGAGAGCCTCGTATATCAAGTGGTGATTGAGGCGGACCTGAAGGAACTAAGACAGCTAGGTACTCCAAACATGAAAAACCAATAAAGGGTCAGTTGGCAGATACTATTATTAAAAAGAATTTTATCAAAGTTCCCGCAAGTGGTGGGAAGAACAGGATGGAGCGGAGGAACATGAACAAGAAAGGTGATACAGCATTTCACATACCTGCTTTTACTTCCAAATTAAACAAACACAATAAAATTGGTAGGAACCAAAAAAATTAGTGACTAGCGTAGCACCTCATATTCCTGAATATGACTCCAACTAGCATAAACACTCGAAAAAGTTGGAAAGAAACAGAAGTTAGGGGACTGATCTGCATGAAGCCAGAGTCATTTGCTTCTGCATCTCAGAACTTCACCATCTGCTTCTGCATCTCAGAACTTCACCATCATAGCAAAGAAGTATTGAAGTATTATTTCTACCATACAGATAAGTAGCTTCCACGTACCCCTCATTAGCAGCTTTCTTCAAGTACTGAAGTCCAGAATTCCATTTCAAGGTGCTAAAGAGGTCATGGAAGGAAATTGGCTGTGCTATGCTTGCAGTTGTAATCTTCTGTTGCTGCTTAATGAAAACTCCTCACAACTTCCCTTTGTATTGAAGAGGTAAACGAATGATGCAGAGGCTACTCGAGCAAGAGCTTTCAGTCATTTACTTCTTCGGAAAATACTTGTTACGAAAAATCTTTCTTCTACAATATTTGGTGGTATCTCTTTGTTTCTTTTAATCGGTGGTCGCGGTTGGCAACTTCGCATGATTTTGGCGATGCCACTTTTGACACTTCTTTAATTGAATCCTTGAAGAAATCGTCTGTATTTATGGGACTAAGGCATAATTTGGTTTAGTGATATTGGTCGGTGATGAGCAATCGGCGATCAGCATTCCTCTACAAATGGTCAATAAATATAATATTTGATAATTAATTAGTTGAATATATAGTTATATTATAAAATGGCAAAATAATATAATTATTTTTATATTTTTGTTAATTTTATATGAAATATTAATTTGTATAATAGTAAATAATGATACGTATAAAGTTAATATGAAAGAAAAAATTTAAGCTGTCAGTTTTTATATATTCAAACTCTATAAAGATTGGCTTTTGGCATTTAGTTAGATTTTTTAAATGTTGAATGTTAGTTTTAAAATTAAAATATTGATTGTTTGATATTTGTGATTTTTTTTTGAATGTTCAATCCGCGAACTCAATAAGAAATATCAAACCAAAAGTTAGTCAAAATCGATTATATGAATACAATTGATTTAAATAAAATTGTCACTTTATAATAAATTTAAAAATTATATTCTTTTATTTAGAGTTTATATATTAAAATAATATATATTTTTATTCTACATTATATTATATTTTTAAATATTTTTGTACTTTTCCTTAATTTTTTTAAAATAATATATTATTTAAATCGAAATAATTGAATTTATAAATCGATTAATTAATTAATTAATAGATTATTTTTCTCTAGTCTTGTTGGCTCTTTGCCCTTGGAATTTATTTGCAGCTAGTATTATTTGAGTTAAAGAGGAAGTTAATTTGAGCTTTGATATGGTCAAAGCAGTAGGCTTATTCACTATTGAAGGACAGGGGGAAAAAAAAGATTTTTGAATGTAATTTGAGAGGATTCAATCGGAGGAGGAAATAAGCGCAAAATTTTTTTGAAGGATTTTTAAAAAATTTAAAATTTTAATCTTTTAACATCAAAGTGATGCTCATGTCTCAGGTGGCATCTAGTCTATTTTAGTTAAAAAAAAATAAGATTTATGTCCTCAATTAAATTAATAAATAATTCAGTAAAAAAATAATGTTGATTTATTTCAAAAGAAGTGTTAAAATTGAAATTGTTGTATTATTACATATAAATTTCTTTTAAAAAAAGGACATGTATAAAATGCAAGAATAATTTCTTTTTCTTAAAAGGGATTTACTTTCTTGAAGGTAAATTATTTTCAAATTGAAAAATACTATCAACCTTAGAGAAAAAGTAGTTATCTCTCTCTTATTGATTTAAGTTTATCACCAAAACATAGCCAGCTTGCTTTTTCGTTTGTTAACCTAAATCATCAAAACGCACAAAAAAAAATAATAAAAAACTATAAAAAAAAAATTATAACAGTAAATTAATCTGAGAAACAAACACAAATAATGTGCATAAAGTGTACCCATCAAATATCTCTAAATTTGAATTCTTATTTTTTCTCAAACAAACAAAATAAAACATAGAAAAATGAATTTACTAAAATCATAAAGATTTTAAATCAATGAATCTCAAAACAAATATAAATTTAAATCATATAATTATTTAAATAAATATTCAACATAAATTTATCAAAAAATTATCCTAAAATATGTCTAAATTAATGAATTGCAACTAAATCAGCAAATAAAATATCAAATAGATGATAAATAATAACAAATAAAGAAATAGCAAAAGAATTAGGACTAAACAATAATCAGGCAATTAAAGAAGATCAAAGGATAAGCAAATTCCTTTGAATCTTTCAAAGTAAGGATGTGTATGGATCATAGATATATTAAAGTTAATTGATTAATTATATAATAAAATATTTAAAATTAAAAAAATTAAAAATATCTATCAAATAATTGAATTAATCCGAATCAGAATATTAATTCAAGACAATACTGGTTATTAATTTTATTTAATTCAAATAAACCAAACCAACAATATTGATCCAATCCATTATCCATAATATATATAAACTCTATTTTTTTATTAAATTTAATTTTTTTAAAAAAGACCAAAAATCTGAATATCAAATTGAAATAAATAAATCTATTAGTCCTGAATATTTGAACTAGATTGATTCAAAAATCAATTCAAGTTTGGCTGATAGTTTTTTTAATTTAAATCATATACCGATTCATTCATTTCTCGAATATCTAATTTTCGATCCAATTTCTAGATAAGTTTAAAAAATATCTAATTTTGGATAATTTTAAATAATTGATCCATAATTAGACCAGATCATGCCTACTTTAAAGCGTTTTGAAAAACTCTTGGTCTATTTTTTTTATCAAGTCCGAAATTAATTTTGATTTAGTCTAATTGTTTTAAAATTTATTCATACCAATAAATTCACACTACTACAAATTATAAATTCAATTTTAGATAATAATTAAATAAAAGTAAACACAAAAAATATTAATAAACATTAACAGAAGATTAAATACAAAACAAAATATATAAATATAAACATAAATAGTTGTGTTGGACTATGATAGTTAATCCTAAGTCTAGAACCTCTTTTGATCTTGACAAAGAAGATTGAGCATCACTAATATTTCAAATAAATGTTGATTTTGCAGAAATAAATAAATCTCTCAAAAAGAAATGAAAGGAGTTGATAAACTCCAAAGTGACATGTAAATCGTGACCGCAATCTAGGATTCGCGACCGCGACTCATGATTAAGACATGCTGAAATTCAAGTAGGCGAAATCGCGGAGCCATTCTCGGTCGCGACCTATAGAAAAGAAGAAGCCCAAAATGTGACAGACGAATTCGCGGTGAATGTCACGCCCTAGTCGCGAACGCGAATTTCAAAGTGACTCAAGAGGGAAGCAAGTCCACAACCGCAACTTGACAAGTGTCCCAGAAGATTGTTGGAAATCAAATTTCGCGAAGGCATCTTGTTGGTAGCAACCGCGAATCCTGAGGAAGAAAGATGACCACTTCGACAGACGAATTCGCGTCCTCTGTCGTGTCCTGTACAAGAAAACTCGCGACCGCGACTTCTGAAAGTAGGTAAAAGACAACGACTATATTTTTCTGGTGAACTAATAAGAAGCTACCACGTGGACTAGCCATTAGACACAAATGGGGTTTCCCCTTAAAGAATTTGGATTTCGCGACCGCGAAATGGCAATAGCGACCGTGATTTCATCCTAACAAGCATTGAATGCAAAATATGTCTAGCATGTCTCAAAGATTTGATGAACTATGATCTGCAACGTCTCTTTGGTGAAGTTTGGCTATAAATACACCACCAAATAGCCATGAATAAGGTTGCTAAGGAATTTATTACAAGTGATTAAAGCTCTCAATCTTTACTACTCATTTTCTTCATTTTCTTTATGAAATTGTAATTGTTAGGTGTGAGAATTAAACACCAAGTTGTGAGGTTGTTGT